>JACEOJ010000055.1:162045-185804 GCA_013761285.1 Campoletis sonorensis
CTCTCTCTCTCTCTCTCTCTCTCTCTCTCTCTCTCTCTCTCTCTCTCGTTACCTATATTTTCTTCATCTTCATTCTTATTCACGTTCGCCATAACCGCACTATGCTAATCGGATCGCGATCTGGATTTTTACGACCTATATATATAGAAAACTTTTATATAAAACATTATGCCTCGTATATATATGTTTTATTTTGCACAATAGCTCGATTAATGCAAAGGCTCCGATCACCAGCCTTTATATCTTTTATTCGCACATATATTTCCCATGCAAATGCTCCTCCAGCCACGACGAATTATACCATTTTTTTTTAATCGCTCTAAAAAATCGCGATTCCCATGACTGAATCCTTCGACCCAAAATACCTGCCCTTTAAAAAGTATATTCACCAAACCATAACTCTCGGTTAAGAAATCGATTAATCTCTGCCGTTCCAATGATTTCTTGGTGCAAAATCGATTTTTTGGTGAACAATTCATCAAAATCGGTTGTTTATCGACATTTTTTTAAATGACAGTAGTGTTTAATAAAAATAAATGTTTTTTATTGTCAGGACGAACAGGGTTTTCAATATAGAAATCTCGAATTATTTTTTATTTTTGGTTTGTTTATGTTTTTGGAAAGAAATTGGAGTTTTTTTTTAGGCTTTTACACCCTTTCGAGATAGAGAAGTGAAGGGAAGTCTAAAATAATCGTTTGTGGGCACGACGAAAAGGGATAAGTGACGAGAGGCCATGGAAAAAAATGAGAAAAATCGTCATCCGATTGACTTAAGTCTGTGTCGACAAATTGGAGCCCTTGGAGAAAAAATCCAAAACATCATTTATCTCCGGGAGTAAAATTTTCACTTGCTTCCAAGTAAAAAAAAAAAAAACTTGAAACTCGAGAAAAAAACGGGCGTTAAAGGACTCACGGAATTAACCCTTTGCCACGGATCGCTCAACGGTCAGATATCGGAGGAAACGACTGAAGGGTCGACACGTGGTGCTAAGAGTTTCTGATAAATATTGAGGGACCGGGCTGGAAGGGTGCAGAAAAAAAATTTACAGATGTTCTATTTTTTTTTTTAATCCCAACTTCGTCTCCTTGTTAAAATACTCAGAAGATTATTCCAATAGCTTCATTTTTTAAAGATGGCAAAATTTTTGAAAAGTTTTTGTTTTCCTGAGTGTTTTTTTTATAATTTTTTGTTTCTGTAATTTCAAATCGTCATGACTCAGTGAAAAATTATCACAAAGTAATTACGAGTTGAAAAATGGTGAAAATCGATTAAAAAGATTGAATTCCCAAAAAAATCGACAAATGCGAAAATAATTTCGAACAAAATCGATGAAAGCGAAAATTTAAACTATCCAAAATTTACCTCCAATTTAGTGAAGTGCTTAAATTTTCCGTACCTCATTTTTGAATTGATTTAATGTAATGTATAAAAATTGTGATAATTTTTTCGTATTGCTACTAAAATTTCGTTAGAAAATAAACGAAACTAAATAAAATTCAAACACATTTCCGATTTTATCACTTCGATCTGTTGATAAATAAAATACTTCGAAAACTTCATTGAGAGGCTGACCAGGAAATGAAGAAAAACGTTTTTTTGTTGTTGTTTACCTCGACGTCTCAATTGGTTTTGCCGGAACAAGCAAATTGAGAATAATAAAAAAAGACAGTAAACCACGAATTTTCTTTGTCACTGTAGTTAACAGCTCTTTCACGAGGATAACAAAAATGTCAAGCATACTATAAAAATGTGTTGTTGAGGGACTCGGGGTAGCCACACAATTGCACTAAATGTGTCGTAAAAGTTTAACGACTTTGGGAATAAATTTTTAGGCTTTTTTTTCGCCGGACGTACGTGTCCTGTGTGCGTAGTGTGCGCGTGTTCCAAAGAATAGGAAAAAAAACGTGAACAAGTGGCAGAAAGCCGATGGGAGCTAAGAATGAAAAAGAGGGAAGGGCCGCGAAGGAGGGGAAAAGGTTTTCGAAGACGTTGCTGAAAAAAAAAGTTAGAACATATATATGTATAAAGATGTCCTTTAGGGCCTATTGATGGAGGGCCTGAGTCGCAAAGATAGTCGCGAGGACAGAAAAGAAGAAGCCAAAGTGGAAAAAGAGAGTATGAGAGCGCAAGCGCGAAATACATCTGCCCTTAAGGGCTGAGAATCGCTAGAGTGAAAAGGTAGCGAAAGTACACAAAAAAAAGGAAATGGCGAGTACGAGAAAAATGGTATGAAAGATATCTTTCAATTTTTCAAGAAAAATCCATTATTCCCTTGGCCCTTTCGTCTATTTTCGCGAAAGCTTGAAAAACAGTGAAAAAATGTGTAAAAAGAAACAAACAAATCGGAAGGGCCATTAAAATATTAAAAAATGATAAATCGAGAGCAACGATAAAGATTCTCAGGCTGCCATTAATGGGATTTTTTGCAAATTCCACCTCAACAGAATCCGTTCTCAATTCTGTCCAATCCCCGTCTCTCCCTTCGACCCTTCATCGTAGCTACAACAATTTTAGTAGCTCGTCCTCGCCAAACCTGTGCAATCTTTCTTCCTCGCACGTTATTTTTTCCCTTCTCTTTACTTTTTTAAATGCCCAGCCCTTTTTTCGACCGGTTGAACGAGACTAACTCCAGTGCAGACAATGACAAAACGTACAAATATAAAAAAAATAGAGAGTCTGGTGTAGGGTTTTACGATCAGTAACTTCGCAGCATGAGATCGTGGACGAAAAACACGAAACGATAGAAAATAATCGCGGATATAACCACACGCCAAATCTCAAAGTTCTTCAGGCCACAAGGGCGTATCGATCTTTCAAAACTATCAACTTGAGCCCTTAAGTATTCTCAAGGGTGTCATGTTTGCCCTTGTATTTAGAGAGCCATGCGAAAATCTAGCGAGACTGGGCGACGAGCCTGAGCAACCTCATTCAAGGACCTTATTCACCTTCGGACCTTTATCTCTCTCTCTCTTTCTCTCTTTTTCTCTCTCTTTCTTCTTTCTTCTTTTCGTTCCTCTCTCATTCTTGGGTGTGCGCACACGCGCGACCGTTTGCCCGCCCCTTCAAAAGACTCGTTCCTAAGTTGGGACTCTTCTCACTTTTTTTCAATACAGAAGATTTCTTTGCTTTTTAATACATACATATGTAAAAATCTCTCTTTCTCTCTCTCTCTCTCTCTCTCTCTTCCTTTGCTTCCAACACGTACATACGTTTGTACATAAAAATACATATATATGTCGCTTATATGCAAAACCGGGTTGCCAAAAACAAGTCGCGTCCAAGATCTCTGAAAATCGAAAGGTGTGACACACTCGGACCCAAAAACGTGTGTGTACGTTTGTACACCGCACATGGAGGACGAAGAAGAAGAAGGAAAAAAGAGAAGGGAATAGAGAGTGAGTAGGAGCGATAGTTTTGAGCCAGTACAGAAATTTCGTGGCATGGGAACACGCGAGCATTGAGGCAGGTGTGCTGCTCCAAATACTACGCGAGAGAGAGAAAGAGGCTTTGCTAAGTTCTGTCTCCACGACGTGTTTCAGCCAAGAGTCTCACTATAAATGCCCTTCCCAATTCTCTATTTCCTTCTCTCTCCTTCGACTCCACTCATATTTTTCGACCCTCTTGTGCCAAAAAGCGCGCTTCTCTTACGAAAAAAGAGAGAGAGAGAGAAGGACTTCTTTGCTCTGAATGCACCTTTGATTGTAGTCGGTTGGGTCCTGCGGGGCCTCCTGCTCCCTTTTACCCTACCCTTCCGTCTCTCTTTTCTACTCTTTCTCTTTCTGCCTCTCGCAAAATTCTAGCACTCGTAGTGTCATAGCCAAATATCACCAAACAAAAGGGCTTAACCCTCCCTATTTAAACATTTAGTGCCAAACCATTTACGCCCTTTTGTCAAGTAACCACCGAACCAAACTCAGTGACACGTATTGAAATATTTCGAGTGAGAGACGCCACCGGATGAAGACAGAAATATGTGCCACCTCGAAAGGTGCCCTCGTATTATTTCCAATGCAATATATAAATCAGAACTTCTACAATTTTTGCACTACAGTCACACTGAACGAGTGAGAAAAATATATTTCACGCATACACATAACAATTTATATATGTAGGTGGCGACGAAAGAAAAACTTGAGTGTGTATACGTCACCTAACCACGTGATCAACGACAATATATATAACAGGGTGCCTCAACGTCAATGGAAAGCATTTTTTCGGTAACGCACGTTTCGTTATTCTTTAAGACTACCCGCTCGGAAGGAACGAACCAAGAAATATAATACTTCGTATTTTGCGGTATACTAGACTTTTTCTATGTGTGCTGTGGATATACATGACAGCCTGGTATTATGTCGCTCCATGCGATAGAAATTTATATTTATATATATATATATATATATATATATATATATATTTTTTTTTCTTCTTACATCATATTAATGTATACACGTGTGTTTGAGTATGAAGGACGATATTGAGAATTTGTATACACGAATTTTAAATACGCGTCGAATTACAAACTCGTCAAGAGATAAAGAACATTGTGCATGATTTTTAAACCCCTGAGCCTTTTAGAAGGACGCGGGTTGTCGTGAATATTTCTTTTTTTTTCGTTTTTTTCTTATCATCGAAGTACTGTTTCAACGATAAATACCAGGTTTTTGGGATTTTACATCATTTCCGGGATGATTATGATGTAAATTAATATGAAAAGTTATTTTTTGTTGATTGGATAATTATCTAATGTCAAATTTGGTACTTTTTCGTAAGAGAAGCATTTTTCTACTAAACTGCTGTAAATTATTAGGATGTGCAAATTTTTTTATAAGAGGGCAGTTCACTGCAAAGACTTTTGGAGAATTTTCACAAAATTTTTCTCATGGTGGTTTCCGTTTTGGGAAATGAATAAACAGGGAATTCTGGATTTTTGAATGTTGAATTCTGATTCGTTAGTCATGGTTCCAAAAACTTCGGAGTATGACAAATTTTGAGTTAATTGTGCGTAGGAATGAAATGTCTGGTTCAAAGGGTTAAGAGTCGAGACTTCACGGTCGAAATACGATTACGAGGAGATTTTTCATTCCATCGAATCTTTGTTTTTAATAATATTTGGGCGAGCAAATGTTTTCCGTTGGTTGAGAAATGTTGGAAATGTTTTTTGGTTCAATTTTTAATTCGATTTCGGCTCAGCTGATTGTTTATAAACAAAATGATTCTTCAAAGTGGATTTTTGGATGAAACATTTGTAGAATTTTAGTTAATTAGCTGCAATTGAAAGAAAAAGCACAAAGTTCTTGTGCTTTTTGAGTTTTTGTTTCCAATATTTAATCACGTGGGCATACATATATATGGGTATTCAAAAACTTTTCGATAGGGTTGTTGAGTTTACTCTTTTTGGAAGCCGAAAAAGGGTCGCAGGTACAGTCAAAAGTGGGCACGATAGAAAAAGAATAAAGAGATCGAAAAAAAGAGTGAGGAAGAGAGAGAGAGAGAGAGAGAAAGAGAGAGAGAGAGAGAGAAAGAAGTTCACTAGTCTCACCTGCCCTCCCCTTATACCCCCACCCCCTCTCTAAAAGTTTCCTGAGCGGCATGGCGAGTCCCAAACTTGGTTGGTCCCAGCAAAAGATGTTCCTCACTTTAGGCTCTGCCGTCTATGCCAAGCGAGAATTGCCTTTTATCTTTTTCTGTTTCGCCTCTCGTAACCCCCATTAAATGTTCCATCGTGAAAGAGAGAAACCAAAAAAAAAAAGGAAAAACTCGTTCGACCATAACCGGAGGATCTCGTCCTCGAGAGCGCCGAGAAGAGGATACTACTTTTTTCGCTATCTTTCTCCCTCTTTTTTAATATTATTTTTGGTCCAGGAGACCTTGAAGTCCTTGGGATTCTTTGCGCAGACTCCCGCCAGACTTTACTCCTTCTCATCCCTTTTTTTTACCCCCCAGGTATCTCTCTTTTCTCGCGAATCTTGTTTCTAATGCCGCCATCTTTCTTTTTCATTCTTTCTCTTCTCTCCTCTCTCCTTTGATTATACACTCTTGCACTCTTTCATTCCTTCCTCTCTATCGTCTTTTTATTCAATGTACAAGCACATCTTTTTTTTCTTGTTTTCTTTTATCTCTGAGAATCCTTTTAGCTCGCGGGGATTCGAACACACCGCTGAGAACTCGAGGCACACCAAAAAGTAGCTCCTCCAACGATCGATCTTCAGAATGGCCTATTTTATTTGCTCAATGGATACGCAGAAAGAAATTTCCGAGTGCTAACCATCCAACTTTTCAAAATAACGGTCTGTTTATTCTTCCTTCATATTTATACTCAGGGGTGAATTGGGGAGAATTTTATGTCTCTTCGTCCTTTAACTTTCGTATACGCTTCAACATTCTCTCCTCGTTTTCGCAACTCAATGAAATTTTTATCACTTTCTTATTATCGAAGGCAATAAAAAAGAGTTACGATTAACTTCTTCAAACTTTAAGTAACAACCTTCAGATTTATAAGGTTTATTATTTTTTTGTTTATGAGATTTGTTTGCATTAATCAAAAATGAATTTTTCCTGAATAAACTGATTGCAAGTATCATCAGAAATTATTTCCGGTTCATTTTGCATAAAAACAAAAGATTTTTTTAATTATTTACAAAAACTGTACGATTTATGGCAAAAAAAATGCACATAACTCTCGTTTCTCGATAAAAATGAACTCCAAACGAATTTGTTCCATCGACAAAATCGTCATCTCGATGAATTTCCACTTCTAAAAGTTGCAAATTCGTTTAAAAAAAACGAGACCTTGAAATTATTAGTATTCGCAGGTCAAACCCATTCGAAATAATAGACCCGAGTCCAAAGTCTTTCTGTTGGAAGTTACATAACCACGAGGCCGTTAGAAAGACTTGTAAAAAGAAGGAGAAGAGTGGTGGAAGGTGAAAAAAAAAAAAATTAAAAAAGAAAGAAAAAAAAAGATTCTTGGAGGGTCGTTAACACCGCGAGCGTAGACAAAAGTTTCAACAGTCTCTACGCTAAGTTGTTCATTGTTTGACCCTCTCGCTCGGGCTCAAACAGACGAAAAAGCACACATAGAAGCACAAACGCATCTCCCACGGTCTGTTTAATCGCGTGAGGGTAATTGCGCTTCTCCAAAACGGCAGGAAGAAGAAAAGTGGTGAAAAAAAAAAGACGACGACTAAGGGGGTGTCTCGAGGGTGTGTAAGCGATAAGTACAGACGTGTCGACGAAACGACCACCGATGAATGACAGTATGACAGTTTAAAACAAATTACACACACACATAAACACAAATATCTACATGCAGGAGAAACAAGATCGAAAAACTCGACAACCTGCTTTTCTTCCAACTGTCGTCGAAGTCTTTCAATTCTCGCTCTTCTACCCCAAGACTTTTACTATCTCTTCCTGCTCTCATTTTTTTTTCTTCTTCCTTTTTCCCCCCTCGAGAGATTGTCCTGTGAGAAACACGAGTAATTCTTTTTTCCAAGGGACTTACGTACCTTTCCTTACGTCTTTATATATCTATATGTTCCCAGTAATTGTTATATCGCTTTCGAATCAAATTCGGGGATCTTAGTTATTCTTTTTGTCGTTCTCGGGGCTCCGAACGTATCCGCGTGTCCTTATTTCGTCCTGGTCTTCCATGTACGATCCCTTAACCTTGCGTCAGCCCCATCATGACCCCGCGTTGTCCATCGATGGATAAAGTCTTAGGTATTATGCTCCACTCTCTCTCTCTTTCTTTCTCTCTCACTTTTTGATCCACTATAGAATTTTTCTTGTATAGAATTTTGTATTATATATATATTTAGATGTGTGTTTATGTATACACACATTTATAGCGGTGGGTATAAAGCTGTTTGAAAAAAGGAACACCAGCCGGAAGAACGAACCAACGGTCGTTCTTCATACGCTGAGACACACATGGTCGTGTACCAACACCAATTTTTATATCCTTTTTATTTCTCCGTCTCTCTCGCTCTCTATTTCGAATCCTTGTGATACGTACGACATGAATATCTATATATATATGTGCGTATATACCTGAAGGCGAATCTCTTTCTCGAAGAATTAAAAGAGAGTGGATTCCGCGATCTATTCTTTTGGCCTCGTCCGCGCACTCGGTCCCGTGTTGCAAAATCGCTAAACTCGACTCACCCGAAACCCGTTTTTTTTCTATTGCGTCACATGGATTTTAAATCTGGAGGATGGGAACTCGATAAACACGATCAAGGAGTCGAAGTTTCTACGATTTTTTTGGTTTTTGAACCGTTGGCAACGACCTGAACGGTCGAGCTGAAGATTTTTGTTGGGAATAAAAATCAGCGAATTTGAAAAAGATGGAAACAAATTTGTAGAGTTTACTTCGATCCAAAATTTTTTAATTCGTCACGTTTTTCCATTACGAAATAAATTGGGTAAACAAACATTTAAATCATTAGGAAATAAAAATAAACTACTTTTTTCTCATCAAACCCTAATGTGAGAAAAATCTATTTTTAATTTCTAGATTTAACTAAAGATATAGAGAGAAAAAAAACAGCTGGAATGTTCCTGCTGCAAGATCGCGGTGGTATTTTGTTGGTGTTAGATGACCGTTAGATGCGAAGCGTGCGATTAAATGGGTTAATTTAATATAGTGCGTGGGGCAGGTGTAGGAGAGGGGGTGAGAGAAATGAGAACGAAAAAGCCACAGGTTCGATAGGAGAGCTGGAGAGTTGGTGGCACGCGATTTATAGTTCGTATCGTAATTATGCAAATCTTTCGTATTGGGCTTATCCACGTGGTGTGTATACTTTTGGATGTGGTGGTGTAATACACCCGAAGGGGGCCCCCTCTTTTCATCTACTTTACGATATGCTCAAATATATATTTGAATATTTTTCTATATATATATGTATATAAATGTGTGTGTGTAGATATTTGTATCGGGGGGCAGGCTGATTCGCCATCAGCAATGCCTAATAAAGCCCCGGGGCAACCTGTTGCCTAATTCTCCCCCATATATATATATATTTAATGCATTCACAATGCAGATATGTGTCCTCGACGAGAGGTACGAGGGGAGGAAAAAAGCGATAACGCACTTGAGATTCGAGAAAGGGTTGCTTATTCCTTCACTTTAATTCTCTGGACTCTTCACTTATTAATGTCTTTATGACGTTTTAGACCTTCCAGCCCCTCTCCAGGGGAGGATAACGTCCCCTACAATATTTCTCTCCAATTGAACTTCTCGCAAGACTCCCCTGAGAGACCATTTTGCCAGACACGTATTCAAATAATCAAACCGTAGACGTTCAGGCACTGTTGAATACACGATAAAATAGCCAGAGAAATAAACGTTTTGTTTGATTTCATTCGAAATTATTCGATTTTAATTGATTTTTTCGTCGCATTTCAAGACCGTGGGGCTCAATGAATAACGAATTAGATTTGTTTATGCCACTTTTCACTGGTAACATTTTTTGTGTGCTACTCTAATGACGAATCTAATTTCGATCAAGTTTTCGTTGATAGACTTCAATTTTTACTAGATCCGCGAAGGAAAATGCGATTTTTCGAAAAAAATATTATGGAGTTTGTCAATGAAAGGCCAAAAGATTTTTTTTTTTCATCGAAAAGATATTAACGTGATGTAAATAAGATATAAATTTATTTGACAAGTGAAATTCATTGTTGAAATGTCAGTATCCCTTCCGCGGCCAAATTTTAGATATTTGGAGCACCACCTGATGAATTAGCATTCGTATTACGAACCTTTAATTTATCGTGACATTGTTTCAATTATTGTAGAATTGTTCCGATCCAATTATCTAAAGAGTCCTGAAAAAGGGACACATTGAATATATTGTTATTCGATAATTATGCTAACTAGAGCATTTATTTTTCACGGTTAAACGAGCCACCAGTGGCATCGATAAATAAAACATTTCAAGAATTTAGACACGAAGAGCGAAGAGGGTGACTCGTGACTTGAGTCGAAGACGAAGGTGGATCGTGAGGACACGTGCCTCGAGCAGGGAAACGAATTTTAGGCACGAAATTTCAGAGCCACGAAATTCAAGTGAAAAGGAGACGGAAAGTACTTGGAAGATTTATTAAAAAGTCTCGTATTATTTAAAAAAAACAAAAGACAAAAGAAAGTTTTAAAGAAATGCAAACTTTTCCAAAATGAGGCAACAAATTTCAACTATTTTTGGTTTCAAAGAAAAAAAAATTATTAAAAGTAAAAAAAAAGAGCAAATTTCCAAGGGATTAAAGTATCATTGAATTAAAAAAAAAATTCTATCGAATAAATTAATTAAATAGAAAAATTTCAAAGAATTTAAAAACAAAAAAATATCACAAAAATAAACGAGGGGGGGTGGTACGTGGTAAAGAACATTTCAGTAAAGTTGAGCACGTTATACCGAGAGCCAGATGGGCATTTTTTCACGTCTCTTTCTCTTCATCTCTCTTTCTCCCTTATTTTCACTCTCTGGCCATATGGGCAGGTGCCCTTTCGCGTGTTTTGCGTAACGTCAGAGTCCAAACCCCTGACAAATTGCTAATAAACAAAAGGACATCACGTATAAATTTATTTTCCGACCACTTTTTCAAGATACGCCTTTCTGTGTGTCAAATTTCGGATTATTGATACCATCGAGAAAGAAAGTACTGCAGAAACAATTTTAGCTCGTCAAATTTTTGACATTCGTCTCTCCGACTCCCAGTGAACGATTAACAGCTAAACTTTTCTCCCCAATCCTCTTAAACTTTTGGATATCGATGTAGATCAGTAAAAAAAGAACTCGATTCTTGGGCTTAAAAAAAAGAGGGATAAGAGCGTGTGCCCAAGTGCATGGCAACAGCCTGGTATGCAAATGAATGCATTTTTATACCCACTTTTCACAATACGAGGAGCTACTCTCTTTTGGCTTTTTCGCCCCCCCTTCGACAGGAACCGTTAAAAGTTCAAACCTGCTGGTGTACCATGGGGTCGCAAAAGTGTGCGAAACGACTATGGGAATCATGTGTATAAAGACGTACGAAATTTAGTGCATACATATGTATTTATATAGAAATATATATACGAGAACCTTTTGGATAAAAAAATATATATACACAGGCATGTGTGAAATCCTGGTAAAAAAAATATGAAAAATTTGAATTGTTTGTGATTTGCCTCAGTTCACATTCGATGAGAAATCATTCTTCTGTAAATTGTTGAATTTTTACTCACTCTCGTTTGTTTTTTTTTTTAGCCTAATCCATTGTTTTAAAAAAAGAGAAAGCGAACATTTCCACGCCCTCGGAATCCTTCAAGCAATTAATCTCGATGCATTTTCATGCTGAGATATTCACCTCGGAATTAAGGGAGATGCACATATTTATTTCACCCTTGATTGCGATTTTTGTTTCCTCGAGATATTATTTATGCTCGAAGGACGTCAAGACTGTAGGGGCTGTTTTTTTTTAATGGAGATGCTTTAATGAGTCTGTGAATTATTTTCTTCTGCTTCTATGGGAATGCTTACCCTCGGCGAGCTGAATTATTCAACGCACAATTCTCCCGGTAATTGCGATACCAAACACTTTCGCCAGTCGTGTTTGTTATGATTACCAGGTGATTCTCGTTCCATCAAATTATTTTTTTTTTCCTTCGAGAATCACGTGTTACAGACTTGAGAAATTTAATCCTGGGTGTGGGAAGATTTGTTTGCAGAGATTTCGTGTTCTTCAAATTTCATTCCGGTAAAGAGAAAATTATATCATTGTATCGAGCCATACTTTTTTTTCACCTGCGACTGGACATTTCGTATTTCCGAAGTTTTCGTGATCGATGATTACGAAGATTGACCCAAAATTTCTAAATTACAAATTCATTGTTTTTCTAAAAAAAAATCATCAATACTTAAAAAAATTAATTTTTTCATGAAAAAGTGTAAACTCGATGGTTTATTCATATTAATACAATTAACAAAAAATGATTTTTCATATTTTTTACATTTAAAAATGTCCCAGTAACTATTTATACAATAGAAAAAAATCCAAAATTGTTCATTAAAATAGTTCAATAATTAAAAAAAACCCAAAAAATTATGCAACAAATTCCCCAATGTTTGGAATTCCAATAAAAATGTGTCGTCTTCTAAAAAAATCCTTTTGAACCACTTGATTAGACAAAAAAAACTTTCAACGCACCCGATCCGTTCCACCACAGCCTGTTTTCTTCGAGTCTCTATTTTTTCCCTTTTTCTCAAATTCATTACAGTGAAATCCTGTCATTTGTGGCCTGGCTCGACGGTCACTTAAAAAAAGGGAAGAATATATCCGTTGGTTTAGTACGTTCAAACTTGTACGCTTGAGATGGACTAGGAGACGATAGTGCTAACTCGTAAAACTGACAGACTCAGGTGTATAATTGTTATGAGGCGAAGGAGGAGACATCGAGGCCTTCACCTGTTTCACTATATCCCCCGTATGCCGCGACAGGTGGATACCATTGTGGTTTTTGTGACTATATACTTGTATATAAATTCTCGAGGTCGTGTCTTCGCATCAACCTTTTCAAAACAGAATATATAGATCAATATAAATACGTGAATAAACACAAATTTTACCCCACATTTTCTCTATTTTTATGATTATTTTTTTTGCTATTTATTATGATCCATTTCTTTTCTTCTCGATATCATCATTTCTATTCTATTCTTGGGGCCACTGTTATGGTTTTTTTTTACTTCTATGAAAGAATTTCTCGATATTACAAAATATTATTATTATTATCATGGAACTTTTTTTTCATATTATTCTTTTCCAAGAGAGACCTATGATTATAATTGCGTTTGTGTTTATCAAAGAACAGGGCAGCCACCAACTTTGTACACACAGTTGCTTTGCACCCAACCCTATTCCCGTCCTGTAAGGACGTCTATTTCCTTCGAGGAAACGTTTAACAACCTGCTGCTCCACGTACACACAATATATGTATATATCACATAAGTAGTGGTTACACTTAATTAAGCCTGTCGTTCGTGTCAGAGATTATATACTTTTGCACATATCCATGTACATGTTTACCTAACGAACTCCTCATCGACGTCTATAATCTCAACGCAAACACCTGAACGCAGTTTTTTGCATAAATCGTTGAAAAGTTTTTTTATTCATCGAGAAATGACGTTTGATTAAGATTTTGAAACATTTTACTCGTTTTTTTTCGTAATTTTTTTCTTTTGTTGACACACGGGGTCATATTGACGCGGAATAATTTTCCGACGTCAATTAGGCTTTTTGCTTTTACTTCGAAAATAAGCCTACGTATGATTTATAGAGAGCGTGAAAAAAATAATTACAAATGCTCGTCACGTTTTTTCAACAAACCTTTTAGGATCTTGGCCTTCAAATTCTGAAAACGATATTTATTTAATAGGCGGCGAAAGGTTTGAAAAAAAAAAGAAAAGATAATGAGGCACGCCTGTCAATTTTTTCGACGATTCAATTACACGTCCCACTAGTTTTTTCCTTTCTGGTTTCACTATCGTTTGGATTCTGAAGCTGATTCGAATCTTTCGATAATCCGTTCCCTGTAACGTCAACATCTGCCTGGAGTTTGTGAGGGTGTGATGCAGGTGTTCCATTTATCTATTTCTCAGTTTTGAGATATTTATGTGACTGTTTTTTTTTTTTTTTTTTTTTTTTTTTTTTTTTACTAAGAAGATTCCTCAATTAATTTATCTAACGAAAAGGGCCGTAAAGCCCTTTATCCGATTATGCGAGACAGCACTAAAAAATCGTAGGTCTGTCGCAGCTGCGGATCAAACGCGGCGTTAGGAGAAACGTCAAATTTTCAATAGAAAAAAAAAAAATATTTCAAAGTATTCCTACATGGGCCCGATAGACTCCATTTTTTTCTTACTTTTTTACTCTCTTGTTTTTTTTTTTATACACGAAATAGACTGGACTTTTATCGACAGTCGATAATCGGACACGTCAGCCGTAAATTTTTCGAGGCTGCCACACAAACCTGCTCTCTCTCTCTCTCTCTCTCTCTCTCTCTCTCTCTCCTTTTCCGGTCAGAGGATACAATCCCCTTCCATTAATATTGACAAGAGACCAGGGGATGAGAAATAAAATTGGATTTCGTCCAAAAAACATCGCTATTGAAGTTCCATTTTGATACGAGGTTGAAATTTTGATGTCATATTTTCTCTGCGATTAAATATTTTATTTAAATAATGTCCGATTCCATTTAATTTCTTGAATTAAAATTTTGAATTAATTTACTCGTCGAGGTAAATGTTGAAATGATACGAAAATGACAGAAATTGATAAACAACAGGAAAATGTTAGATTTTCGATGAAATTTTTGATAAATCTGAATTTTTTGTAAATCTGTTTGGGGCCAAATTTTGATCGATACATACAAAGTGTGGATTTCCATTGTAATCATATCTTTCGTTGTTATTCATTTGATCAGAAATGCTGAAGTGGACAGTATCAAGATCTCTGTCGACTGCAAGCTCGACTCCCCATTCCGGAGTCACTGGATCACATCAAACCATGAACAATAACAACAAGTCAAACGCAGCATCGAGGAGGCCTTTTCGTGATCTCTCCAACACACCCCCCACAGGAACCTCGAGATCTACGATAAACGTTCAACAAGCCCCTCAAAATTCATCCAACAAACCCACACCTGGTCGACGAAGAAGATGCAGGAGCCATGGAAGCGATCTTCGAGCATATTTTCACGTGAGTCTTGAATATGTTTTTCCATTAAAAAAACAGCGTTTTCTGGATATTTTATATCCTTCGTTGATACACTGGGTCATTTTGACCCGGGTACAGTTTTTTTCGGTAAAAGTATGCCTACCTCGACGATTATTCAACTCAAAAATATGAAAAACGTAAAAAATTGAGATTTTTTTAGTGCAATGTTCATTTAACCAAAAGACAAAAATTCTAATAATTTTTTTTAACTATTAATTTTGATGGATTTTGATTCATTTTGATGGACACACGAAAATGAATGATCGAAATTTACTCTTGATCGTTTAAAATCAAAATCGAGTCGGAAAAATGAACTTTTCCGGGTCAAATTGACCCAGTTTATCAACGAAGGGCTTAAATCCACAAAATATCGTGAGAATTCGAAAAAAAAAGGAAATGATGACATTTTTGAACAATTTCCAGGCAACGAAGCCAAACCTTAGGTCAGCAAAGAGACAATCGGTGGCACCAGACATAGAAAAATCGCCGCGAACCGAAACATTTTATCAGAGCACACCGCGAGTAGATTCGGACATTGGGCCGTTGACACTTTTCGCCGGAAGTGGAGCATCTCGATGTTCCACGGCGATGACATTACCGACAGATCCAAATGTTCTTCTGAAGAGTCATCCAAAGTCATTTCCAGCGAATAACAACGAATTGCCACAGAATGTGATGAACGAAGCGCGGGCGAATCTTCAGTCACACGTGTCCGATTTTTTCCATCAAATCTCCGTGGCCGGAAGTCCCGAAGACGTTATGGAAGCAGAATCCGTTCCATACACAAAAACGAGACTCTTTGCTCAAAATCGAGACACGAGGATGAAATTAGCTTCCGAATTTGCCAAAACTCCGTGTCATCCAAAATTAGCTAAAATCACTAAACTTCACACTCGATGCAAAACTCCTTATCACACCAAAATCGTTACACAATCAAGACCTCCTTATAATACCACCAACGAGGAAGCTTTACAACAAACACCCTTGGCTGGAAAATTGGCCCATATGAGGATCGATCAGGATTTATCTAATTACGAAAATATGGACAACACCGTCACCGAAGTCATTAACAGGTAATTTTTTTTTATAATCCTCCCAACCATTTGAATTTTCTTTTAATGCGATTTTTTCTTTTATAAACTCTATTCATTTGACTTATTTTAATGATTTTTTTCTCAAGACATAAAATCTGATAATCAGACCAATTTTTTTTGATCGTTCAAACGAATCGTGAAGAATTTTTTCACGCTTTGACTTTTTTTTTGACTTTGAAAGAAAGAAAAAATAAAATTCTCGTTTTCAGGGATCAAGAGTCGAATCCGAGTGAGAAAAAAGTGTCAGATATTTTGATATTTGATGTGGAAGAAAGGCGGAGAGTGTTAGAGGAAACAAGGCAGGAGGAAATAATAAAAAAAATGGAGAATTCGTCAAGGATGGAGACGGGGAAGGAGGAGGAAATTTATGAGGTAATAGGAGAGCGCGAGGACGAGGGTTTCGTAGAGGAAGGAAAAGCAGCGCACAACGACAGTTCGGTATCGTCGGCGAGTCAATTGTTGGAGGATCCATCACCGATGTCCTGGGCATTTCGTTCGCCGAGCGATTCGGAGGGTGTATTTACGTTGCGAAGACAGCGAGGGATAAGAAGAAAGCGTCAGAAGCGGGATCAGCCGAGCGAGAAAGAATCATCGAGTAAAAAGCGTCGATCGAGGAGTTTGAGTCCAACGAGCAAGAGAAAAATTCTCGAGACGAAAGTGCCGAGCATCGAGGCTGTTAATCGTCACGTTAAAAAATTCGCTCTGGAGACCGACCTCGATTCAACTTTCGGTGAAATAACGGCGTCAAAAACAATATCTTTTAGTCAAAGTACCGAGGAACGCAAAGAAGATGAGAATATGACGAAAATCAATTCCTGGGAATTGGAAAGTCCGAAATCCTCGATGATCGACGATTTTCAAAGCTCCAAATCTTTCTTACACTCCGTCACTGATACTCCCGAAGCCCCTCTCGTCGCTACTGTCAGAAGATGTCTTAAATATAGTCCTGAAAACGATGCTCCAAGATCCTCTAATTCTAGGGGCTCCATCGAAATCGAATGCACCGTCGTTGCTGATAGTCTTCACGTTCGTGGTGAGTCTTTCAAAATTTTATCTCATCCTATTTACTTTTTATTATTTCCATTTTTCTTTTTAAAAAATCCACTCAATTCAAGCCTAAAAAATCTTTTTCAAATACTGGCAAATTCACCAAAAAGCTTGGCACGTTAAACAAACGTTTTTCCTTTTAATTTTTGTCACGAAAATCGACGCCAATTTCAATAAAAATAAGTCATAACAAGGATGAGTTTCATTCACAAAAATCGTGTGAAAATTGTTTCTTCGAAATTTGATATTTCATTGAAAATTTGGCTGTTTTTATTGTCAATGAATTTCCCCTTCTCTGACCTCGATATTAGTTGAAACGTGGAGTAAATTCACCCAAAAATGTTACGAGCCTGTTGGTAGGGAAAGAGAATGAGAGAAAGAGAGATGGAGAGGGTAAGGGGAAGATAGAGAACTGGGGGGGGGGGGGGGGGGGGGGAAAGGGGGGGGGGGGGGAGGGAGAGAGGAAAGAGGGTGGTTGCGTCATGAACGGAATATCTGTAAGCCAGTGAACAGAGAAGAGGGTGCTTGATGTAAATTAGGGCGACTAGTTGGGATCGGCACGTTCCTGGGAGCCAGGGATACCTCAATTTTCATCCCCTCTGTTTCCAACCCTTGGTTTAAGGGTTGCTACACTAGTGAGAGGCGCATTCGCGAGAAACGCTACCATCACCACCCCCTCCGAAGCTTTCCTCGTTACTTTATCGCGCATAGTCCAAAATGGGGAGGAAAAATATGTATATACACAGGTCCGGGAAACGCAGGCGCGTCAGTTTTGCCATCTCGCGGCTTGTACGTGTATGCCTTGGCGCTCCTGTCTTAACAGTGTGCCAGTAACCCACAGACCCTTTAGTGTTGTGCTTTACTACGGTTAGTAGGTCTAAATCCTAACCACATAGATTTTCAATCATTTTTTTTCTTTCTCTTTTCGAAATTTCGTGCTCCGATCAAAATTTCCAGTGAAATTAGGTCAATTCCGATGTATCAAAACAACGTGTGAATTAATGGTACTCGCGATCTGATTTATGGAACCACGAGAATCATTCTTGTCATCAAAATTTATTGGTTTTTCTTGTTTTTTTTTTAATTCTCGAGTTTTTATTGATACTTTTTTGTTGCTCCCTGTTGAGGATCGTGTTTGAGTGAATTTTGGGGCTTGTTGGTGCGAAATTTTGACGAACTTTTATTTCATGAATTTCGTGATGAAAATAACGATTTAAGCTGCAGCTTTCAAATTACTCGGCGATACAATTCCACGAGAAAACGTGTGACAAGTAGTGGAACAAAAGCTGCTCGACGCGACAGTAGATAAATGCCGCATTGGTCGGACACAGACTCAATCTTCTTTCTCTCTCTCTCTCTTTCTCTTTCTCTCTATTTTCTGATTTCATGCTTGGCGTTAGTGCAAAGAGAAAGATAGACTTCGTGAGGGTGCATTGAGCACAGAGTTACCCTCAACGAACCGAGGCCAAAAGGACAAAACCTCTGGCTGTAAATTATTCGATAATTAAAATCTTCTACTCGCCCCCCCCATCCTCCCCCCCTTGATGTTACGTAATTAAATTATCGCTCTTTTGGCACCACAAACACACTCGATCTAAAATAATTACTTTACTATCAAACGTTATAGAAGGCAATAAAAAAAACGGCCCGAACTCAATTCAATTACTTTTTGATTCGCCAATTTTTTTTATTAACCCATAAACTCACGTATTTAGTGGAAAAATAAATGTTTGTGTGTTTTTTTTTCTCACTCTGTGGTTTTTTCAATCGATTCTCTCAAACAATAACAATCTTGTTTTTATTTAACTTTGATACTTTTTTTTTTTCAACTCTTGTACGAATTTTTTTTTTTTCTGGTATTTTTTCGTCCTGATCTTCCACCCTACGGATTATCAGTGTCTTTTCCCCCCTTGCCCATACATCCGAGCTAATCCTCTCATCCTCTAATCCATCTCGTCGAGCTGAATAAAATTCTATCGTGATTTTCTCATCTCCTCAACATTTCAATATTCGCCTCTCTCTCTCTCTCTCTCTCTCTTTTTTTCTCTCTCTCTCTCTCTCTCTCTCATTTTTCATGTTCGTGTGTGAGCTCGTGGGCTTAAGTGCGTGTTTTTTTTTCTCTTTTTCGTGCCACGCTGTGCAGTGATACGTTGCAAGGATCTTCGACGTACGTACGAGGGTCCCATACACGCTTACGTCAAGGCTAGCCTCAAAAATCCCTGCGGCGAGGGTTCGGTGGTTAAGAGAACGGCAGTTCATCGTGCTACCCCAAATCCAGTTTTTCACGAGACTCTCGTGATTCCCTATTCACCCTTGGCCAACAATAATTCGTTGAGAAGAGCTACGTCATTGGACATTGCTGTCTGGCATCGTGATCGACGTGCAAGGTATGTTCTATTTATTTTTTATTATTATTACTCGAATTATTATCTTTAAAAAATCATAGCAAAATGATTCCAATTGTTATAAATTTTCGAACAAAAATGTCAGAGTCGAAAATAGTTATTTTAGGTATTGTTAGAAGATTAAGGAATAAACTAAAAGGGTGGGAAACGAAGAAAAATAAATTCTGTATTCAATATATTAGGAAAATTGATTAATAACATTTTTTATTGCAATAAATAGTCGAAAAATCGAATAAATTGCAAAAAAATTGGAAATACGACAAAAGTTTATGAAGAAAAAAATTATTTACTAGTGTTTTGAATCGTTAATAGAAATTTATGAATCATTTGACAGTAAAACGAAAAATTTGAGTGCTCAATACACAAAAAAATGGAAAACTAAGAGAAACACTATTTTCTGAGCATTTTTATTGTTTTTTTTTCTTTTTCAAAGTCTTTTCTATCAGCAAGAAAATGATAAAATGTTGATGAAGATTTGTGAAAGGAGACGAGAGTAAAGTACACGAACGAGAAAATCTGCGAGGGAAAAAGACGAGAGAGAAAGGAGGAGAGAGAAAGAGAGTCTCGTTGAGAATTTGCAAGGTAGAAAGCGCGCGGGAGGGGAATCGATTGTCGAATGACGCTTGCGCACATTTCGCGATGCCGCGACGATCCCCACGTGCAAAAATATTCTCGGTTAACACGAATACGATAAACGAGGAAATTGCAATGTCGATGTGTGTATCCGTGAATCGACAGTTTTCTCTGCACTTCTGCGATACTTTTTATGTACAAATAGATTATGGAAAATATTCCATAAATAGACATTTTCTCGACTGACAGACCGTTCGAAAGAAATGAAATGAAACTCAAATTTTATTTCTCCAAGTTTCAATACACAAAATGCCACTTTTCCTTCTTTCCAATTCCCCTTAATGTGCTTTTCAATATTTATTTACTATTTCTGGAACATGAAACGCACTCTACTGGCGAAAAATCGAACCCTCCGCTGGGGAGTCTCCGCCTATGAATAAATACTTGTGAACTTGTTTTCATACCTTCAACCTTTCGCTCTTATGGAAAAATTTCCATGCCACGTGACAGCTCCTTCTGTTCGAAACTTTTAGAATGCACGTAAAATGCGTCACTTTACATATCATTTAATAATGGATCGTTTTATCGATTTTTCGATAAAGAGAATTCAATTAAATTCTTGTTTGAATAATGCACCAATGTTTACACGCGGTGTAAACTGTCGCTGTCAATAATAGAATCGACAACTTTTTTGTTCGCTGAAAAAATAGATTCTTTCTAATTTCCTTGGATAAATACTTGTCTGATACGTTTTATCAATAAAATTATACACAAAACGTCAAAATGGTGATTTTTCTGGAAAACGTATACTCGACACTTTCTCATACTGATTACTTTTCAAAAACAATGAAATATTGAAAAAGTTATTACATTGAAAATGAGCAAGATTTTTTTTACACCCGGTTGCAAATGAAACGATTTTTTGCTCCAACCATTTTACTAATTCATACAAAACCGTGAGATAAAATTGTTGGGATTCTTTTCTTAAATTTCCATGTATTTTTAAACAAATAACAGTTGTTTGTGTATGAAATTCAAAACAAAAACAAAAACTCGTCAAATTTGAACAAATTTCTATGCAGAAACTCATCTTTGATAGGATTCGAATGGGTTCCTTAATCAAATTAATTAATAATTCTCAGAATGAAATATTTTAGCTAACAACAATGATTCTTACGTTTATTATTAAGTTCCATAAATATTGAGATAAAAATAAAACATTTCAATAGATCTTTCGGAAGGTAACTAATTTGTAATCCTTGCGTGTTTCAGGCGCAGCGAGCTGCTGGGCTGCATGACTCTACCCCTGCCCCTGGCCCAGGACAAGGTAAGCCGACATTGTTCATCCCCTAGTTTCATTGATAATTAATGTGCTCCAATTATTTTGGGTCTGAATATCGCTTGGGATTAAAACAAGAGGAAGATAAGCGCAAAAATAAATAAAATGAAAGTTTACCCCCAATTTATTGATAAATTTAATAATCAGGTTAAAAAATCGTGGCTTTTTGTAATAAAGGATTTGAAAAAAGTGACTCAACTCAAAGTTTAAATAGGTTTTTAATAATTTTATTAAGCTACAGGGTGCCAATGTCATTGAAAACTTTCGGGATAAAAATAAGTAGAAACTTAATTGCACGAGGAAACAATTCTACGGTGGAGAACTAATTCTTCGTTGAGGGTCTTCCCTCAGTCGCTTAAGGTCAGGGTTAAGTGGATTACACGCAACCATCGCGGCGGTCGTGCGTGTTTGACAAAGACTTCCCGAGCGTTTTTTTTTTCCGGTTCGTTCAGATCGGCTCGAAAAGTTTGTGGTTGCGGATCGTGACACTTGAATTTTCATCGACGATAAATAAAAATAAATAAAATATTTTAAATCCGTCAAAAAAATTATCGTGTTTGGATAATTGTTTTCTCTTGAATAAAAAATCCGATTTTTCGTCCTCGAAATAATGATTGTCGTGGCTATTTATTGCGTGGCTTTTTTCGTCGCTGGAGTTCTACTCAAGATTTTCCGATTCTGTTGATTTGGTGGCCATTGATTTTTCACTTTATATTCCAGTTGATTTCAATAAATTAGATACTTTTCTCATTTTTTTTCGAATTCAAGCCTAAAAAAATCGCTTCACGCTAGTCAAACGAGTGCAAAAATGTTTCAAATTCTATTTTAAATGATAATATTTCATTTTTTACACCATTATTTTCTAATTTATAATTTCATATTCATTCCTTTGTATTCTTTTTATTATAATTTCATAATTAATTATCGGGATCTCGTACTAAATTTTACGTTGCGCTCAGTTATTGTATGTGCAACAAATAAAGCATTTATGAATAAATAAATAAATAAATAAATACATTTTTTGGTAAATAACAAATTTCTTTTTGAACAGGAAGCAACATGGCACCCTCTGGAAGCAGGCTCAGGCCGAAATACGAGCACCCCTTACTCAGGTCTGCCCCAGGACTGTCCAATTTCCCCACCACTTCCAAAAGACGGTGTCGAGCAAACGGACAATAACAATTCTAATTCATCGGACGACCTCACCTACCTTAGATATCTCGAGCTCGAACCCCTTGATCCACTCACGGGACTACCACTTCATCCAACATTTACGGCTCGAGGTGGTAGAACACCGTGTACGATTACGAGGCGATTGATAAGGCAGAGCGGTGTTAATCAGGTGTGCATCATTTTTGTTACTTTATCGAACCGTCATCTTGATTATAATTGATAATAATTATTCAAAATTATCAACGTCATTAGCCAATTAAAAAAAAAAATTGAATTGAAAGCATTTGGAAGAAAGTGTCACAACTTTTCTTCGAAAATAGCATCGAAAAAGTCCAAATATTGCAGTTGCAAATCCTAGAATTCGTGACCTCGGATGATTTTCGTCGAAAAAACAGGATTTTGTCGATTTTCTCAACATTTTTTACTTTTTAAATGAGTTTTTTGTCGATTAATCTTTTTTTTTTTAATTCACTTTCTCGCCAACCATTCTTCTCGTTATTAAAAAACGAAAAAAAAGACACATGAGTTCTAGATCCAAAAATTGTGCTCGAATTACCAAGGAAAAAAAAGTAAAAAATCGAAAAGTGCCAAAAATACACAAAAAAAAGTCATTTCCAACATCCAATGAATGTGAGAACCAAAAAATCATAAAAACTTGACTGTAATTACGAAAACTTAATTAAAAAATACTTCGAGGAAACAAAAACACTTTTTAATCTCAAAAAAATTCGAAAACGTTCTCCACCTCGAATAAATGACAAAAAGTGAACAAAAAAACGAACCGTCAATTAGTCAACTAACGTTTTCCACATTTCAGGTGCCATGGGGTTTTTCCCTGTCGTGGGGTCGACCACCTCGCGTGGAGAGGGTGGACACCGGAAGTCCGGCAGAGCGTTCGGGTCTGAGGCCCGGCGACCACGTGGTGTTCGTCGATACGAGCAACGTCGTGACGTTGCCTCGAGAAGAAATTCTTTCGTTGATACAATCAGCGACGAATCAGTTGGTCCTCGAGGTTTATCGAAAAGGAGCAGCTTCACAATCGTCAATACAAAGGCCCAGTATCGTAAACGTCACCCTCCAATCCGCCATCGAACATCCACAAAATGGTCAAACATCGGCGGTCGCCTTCACCGCCGAGGTCGGTACGGGCGTTTTAGTTTAAGATGAAAAAAAAAAAAAAAAAAAAAACCAACAAAAAAGCCTAAAAAAGAAATCTCTTATCAAAAGTCCCGAAATAAGAGAGTAAAAGACAGAAAGAGATTTTTATTAATTGACGATTATTCATTTTTCGATTATTACTTTTATTATGATTATTATTATTATTATTATTATTATTATTATTATTATTATTATTATTATTATTA
>JACEOJ010000055.1:185814-229860 GCA_013761285.1 Campoletis sonorensis
TATTATTATTATTATTATTATTATTATTATTATTATTATTATTATTAAAAATAATAAGAGCTGATTTTATTTAAATTTAAGTTTAAAGGGCCCAAAATCCCGATCGCTTTTCTCTACACTGCGTCTGTATAATTGTCTCGATATGTTTTATTATTATTATTATTATTATTATTATTATTATCATTATTATTTTTTTTTTTTTTTTATTATTATTTATTAATAAAATGTATACAATCATCGTTGCCATGTGTGCGTGAGTTTCCACGAGTGTGTATCGCGTAAAAAAAAAAACAAAAAACAAACTTTAGAGGCTATTGGCGCGAATCATTATCTCGAAAACTCGATTGACGAAAAAGAAGGGAGAAAAGAAAACACTGTGTTACCTCGATCTTTGATTATTGACGAGTTAATTTGCGACTTTTATCATTTTTTCTTCCTTTTTATTTGTTTTTTTTTTCGCTATTACTTTTTTTTTTTCTTTAGTCCTCCGACGATTATCGAGAATTTGGATAGATATATTTTTTAATATATATATTTTTTAATGTCGTGTACATATTCGTCATATTTATTCGATGTTTCGATGCTACGTATTTTTTTGTTTGTTTGTATTATATCGCATAATATTTACGTACGCGCGTTTGACGTCAGAGCTTAATTTTTTTCTTCTTACCTGAGAATCATTAATTTTATTGTCATTATTAATAATTTTTTTTTTTTATTGGCCGTTTCATTATCTGATTTTTTGTTTACTTTTTTTTATTTTCTTTTTAATATGTTTTTTTTTTTTTGCGTAACTACCATTGCGCTGCGATGTATACGAAATGTCCACGTGATGCTTCCGCAAATTATTGCGAAACTACTATTTTATTTTTGTACTTTGTTCTCTATTATTATCATTTTTTTTTGTTGCCAACAAGTTTTGTTCAGAAGTCGAAAGAAACATTTGGAATTTTCATTTATTTCAACCCTTCGCCATGTCCGTCCTTTTTCACTTTTTATTCTTCCTTTTTTAATATCCGCTGAAACTTTTTTTATCGACTCTTGGGATTCGACTCGAGATTTCTAAAAAAAGAGCCTGAGGAATCTTTCGTTCGTTTGCATGTGGGTTTTTTTTCTTGAAATATTTAAGTGACTCGAAGAAAATGAATTTACCAAATATTTTGAATTTGGAGATCATTGCCTGTTTTTTACTCTTCGCTGACACACTTCAATTTTGATACTTCATTGACATACTGGGTCAATTTGACCCGGAACATATTTTATTTGCCTCTCATCAACGGACTCGCCGTCAGATTAAAAAAAAAAAAATCAGAAGTACGCTTTAAACATTCCTTGATATATGTGCATCATAAAATTTCAAAAATGTCAAATTAAATTGTTTAAAAATCGTTCACTTTTGAAAAAGTGACCATTTTACTAAAAAAATCATCATTTTTTCAACTTTTCATATTTTTTGCATTAGTAACCGGGGATGTGCTTATGGGAATTTCCATTCTTCGAAAAAAAATCGTTGGACGAAAAAAAAAGATCTCCATTCAAAAAAGCAAACTTGGCTTTTCTCGGAACAAAAAGTTCGGTAATGCTAATAAAAAAGCTTCGATAGTTTCGGAAAATATGTACGAGAACGTATAATTATCGGCGAACGATAAGTCTGGGTCAAAATGACCCACTGCGTCAACGAAGATCTAATTTAAACGATTCTAAAAAAAAGAGGAACCAAAAACATCCTTGAAACAAGGGCCTTGCTCCGGGGATCGTATTTCTTTTTTGCTTTGAGCAAAAAGTTATCAAAATGAAGCCAAATGATTAATAATTTTGTTCGGAGCTTAAAAAACTCACGTTTTTCATTTACGCTCTTTTTTAATTGTCTGTTTGCACGAATGACGACTGCATAAAAAAAAAAACGAAAAAAACGAAAAAAAAAACAACACCAAAAAAATACCTGGACACAGACGACGACGAGGACGGAGATTCGGAGACGATCTTCGTTGAGTTACGCGCAGCAGGACCCAGTGGTGATATCTCCACTCAACAGGATATCGCAATGTCATAATCTCCAGGTATTCCCGAATCTTGCCCCCGACGCATCGCCCGACGAGGAATTATTGATTCGCGAGGCACGTTATTGGTCGACGTTAAAAGGTGGCCAGACACGTTTTCTCGCACCGTTGGCCGATCGTCGTGACATTCTCTCCTCCACCGATTACAGCATTCTTTTTCAAAATCTTGAGGACCTGGTCAAACTGTCAGAAGAAATTCGCGACGAAGGTGGAGGCGTCGAATCTTATTTGATTCGCGTGCCAAGAATAACCGCCTCTTACAGAAGATATTTAAGCGGTTTACAACGTGCCTGCTGTTTACTCGTCGCTCTCAGAAGAAATTCAGCCTTTTCCAAATTGGTCTGTGAGCCTGCTGTACCGCACAAAAGACGTCCCGATATCACGGGCGTTTTGTTACTTCCCCTTGAGCATTATAGGTGAGAATTTTTTTCTTCCAGATCTCAAGATAGTTCTATCGTTATATCGTTTTCTTAAGATTTTGTTGAAAATTTGGATAAATCTTCTTTAATTTCATATGCACGTGTGCAATAATTTTTAGAAGGTTTCACCAAGCGGAACGTTCAGACATTCATTGGCAAAAATCACAATTTTCCGTAGTCTCTCATAAGAGCTCGTGTTTAAAGTTACATTTTCATCAATTAATATTTTGGCTTCTACACGGTGAAGCCTCCTAAAACTTTGCATACATTTTTATGCGACATCAAAGAAGCTGCATTTAGTTTTTCAAAAAAATCTAAAGAACAAAATGTTGGCAATTTTTGTAATTAAACAGCAAGTACATATTACCTTGGATGACCTAGAATTTGGAGTATGTTGTTCTTTAGTCAATTTACAACCACTTTTCTTTATTAACTTAAGCCCGCAAACCATTTTGTATGTGAGAAAAACTGATAAACAATTTTTCGATACAAATGTCACGATAGAACTACCTTAAATACGATTGGGTCAATTTGACCCAGATCTCAACTCTTATTTTTGTCTGAATTGGGATGAATTTATTTTCGAAAATGAGCTTTCTTCATGATCGCGAAATTTTTACACAACCTTTTGATTATTTCTTATAAAAATATACGAAATTTTCAAGATTCTGTAATCATTTTCAATTTCGAACTCGAGATCCTCAAAGAAAAAGAATAATTGATGAAAAATGAAAAGCAAAAATAAAAGAAATTGATTTCGCAGAGAAATGACGAGACTGGTGGGTCTAGCATCACCGAGAAATTGTCAGAAGGCGAGAGACCTTGCCCAAGGTTACAGAGAAGCAACGGCGAACGCAGGAGTGATGGAGCCGCCGCGAGACACGGGGCGGCCTTTGTTAAGTTTGCAGGAAGTGGAATCGCGTCTGGTATTTGCGAGATGTAGGCCATTTACATTGGCGATGCCAGGGAGGCAATGGTTGGTGTGAAAAAAAAGCGTTTTTTGTTTTGTTTCCTTATTTTTAATAAAAATACTAGAATGGTTGGGAATTGAGTGAAAAAAGGAACGAAATTGTGTAGGCTTTTTGGTGGAGCTTTGGCGAAGGTGGAAGGTCGTCGTCTTCAACCCTCGTGGGCATTGTTGCTGACGGATCTTTTGGTATTTGCTCGGGTGTCACGAGACCGGGTGCTTTTTGTGACAGAAGAGCCCTTAAGGTTATCGAGCATCGCGGAAGCCTGTTTTACGGTTAGAAAGCGACCGACGGAATTCAGACTCCAAGTTTCGATAACGCCCAATGGAAACAATGAAAATGGTCAATTGGAAGTGGTCCATAGTGGGGGCTGCAGCCCTCATGGAAGACCACGAAGAAGAGTCCTCGTTTTACGAGCTCCCAGTCCTGAGCTCAAAGCCGTTTGGCATAATCTCTTGCAACGTCAAATGTGAGTTTTATTCCACCCTGGACCCCCCCACCATTCGTCAAATTTCATAATTAAGCTTTTTTTTCATTTATTTTTCCTTGTGCTTTTTTTTCAAAGAATTTTTCTTCATCAACCCCTTTCCGATCCGTCTGTCGTTGTGTTCCTACCCTCTAACTATATCGTTATTTTAGAATCTATGTGAATACAGGCTGTGGGGGTACAACGAGCCTCGGCAGTCCCGAGGAGAGTCCATTCACTGGTAGCAACTTCACCACTGCCTGCGAATCGGCCCCAAGCCCCCAGGTATCGTCATTTCATTTATTCTTTTATCCAACCTGAGTTCTTTTCGGTTTTTTTTTTAAACAAACCATTTTTTTAACAAGATCGAGTCTGTAGTTAACATTTTATTAAAAAAGTATTTATTTGACGTTCGACGCCATTTTGGTACTTTCTTGCATATTTTTTCGAATTCAACAAATTACTTAAAATGTTCATTCACCCGCAGAAGCCATTCTGATCTTTTCCTTATTTGGGTTCCCAAACAATCATTTTTATGACGAATAATAAACACGCCATTTTGGTACCGTCGCATCGACGTGCTGACAATTTCTTTGAATTGTATTCCACGCTGTCAATATGTTTTTCGGCTTTTTTTACCCTTCGATCATACACACTGGGTCAATTTGACCCGCATTCATTTAATTCAACGCGTCAACTAATTAGATTTTTGTATCGTGCTTTGCAAGAAACTATTTCGTGAAAATTCGATACTCATTTGCCACTTGAAGTGTATTTCTGATCTGAAATAAAAACCGAGCACAGATGCACGAAGAACGCTCCGGGTCAAATAGACCCAACGAAGGATTGGCCAATGCTAGATCAATCTTTATAAATTTGTGGCAAAAATAATAAATAACTTTTGATAGCCCACCTAAATGTTTCTTTTTAGATTCCTACATCCGGTAATTCCCCACACCGAGACGACGAGCGTTTACGTGGCGAGTGTCTCGACAGTATACTCAAAAATAACGTGAACCAACACTCGGATAGCAATCATTTGGCCCAATGGGTGAGAAATTCTCATCAAATTCCACCTCCCGACCATGACGTACCATTGGAGGAATGGACTCGTGAAGAATTGGCAGCGCGAGCTCCAAAATCGAGTTCTCCAGTCAGCGCAATCGTTCACAATCCGGAAAACATTGTCGAGGAACAAGCAGCAATGAATTCGGACGTGGAACAACAGAGCACGACTTCGAGCGCGAGTTTGAGCACAGTTAAATCGAACAGCGTGACTGTGAACAGAAAAAATGGAGGATTCTTTCAAGGTGGCGGAAGCCTCAAGGACATTACAGGAACGAGCTCCATCAACATCTGCAGAAGGTGCCACAGGTGGAGTCTCGCCCTGGGCGGTGAACGATCATCTACCAAATAATCAATTATTTATTTATATTTTTTGTTTCATTATTTACTCATTCCTTGTTTAAATCGATTTATTGATAGTAATTTTTTTTTTTTCAAATTTAGGTCAGGATGCCCAACTCCACCTCTTCCCAGGGATCCATTTTCACCTCTACCACCAAAAATTTCTATTTTACCACCGACTCCTGATCTTTGCACCAGCCACAGATTCAGATCTGGACCACACGACAGTCCCAGCCGTAATAGTTCGAATTGTACACCCGCTGATGGAAATACTGAGGATGGCAGCGAAGATGACTTAGACTGTGATGGAGAACCTCCTTACAGGTAGTTTTTTTATGGATTATTTTCTCTAGAGTTTCGTTTTGTCAGTTAAGGAGTTTCGGTACCTAGTGGTTCAGCTTATCTTTAGGGAGAATCAGGGGGAAAATTCTGTTGTTCTCGAGCAAAGCGCTAACTTTACACAACAAAATTTCGTATAAAAATTACATGATTGCTGAAAAATTGATCGTTTTCGTTGACAAAAAAAATGAATAATTAATAAACTGTGTAGACGAATTATTTCATTTTCTGGTGGCATAATTTTAATGATATTTTGAGTGGTTTGACAGTTTTTTATAAACTTTTTTACATTTTTTCGTATTGTTTCATGGACATGACTGAAGTTTAGGGATAGCGTGGGCATGTCTCCATGTTGAAAAGTGACTTTTCATTTGAGAATTTTGTGGAAACGGTGTAAACAATTGTTTTGAAACTTGGAGGACATATTTAGGATAAGTCGAAGAACGTACCGTAGAAATTTGAATAAAATGGTTACATTTCGCCACTTGTACCGAAACTCCTTAATTCTTTACTTTTTAATCATTTTTCCACTTTTTTTTTAAACAAGAATATTGATTAAAGCAAAGAGAAGAATTATGATTAAGCAAACTTTTGTTGGAATAAAAAGAGCTCTACGTCGATTTGGAACGATGAGCAGCCTGGATCAGGACGATGAGATCGACGAGCAAGGGGACGATGATAACCGTGACCTTGAGTCCCCACCTTCGGGATTACGAGCTTGGACAACGAGAGCGAGTAATTTTGTCGTCAGTAAAATGGTCCTGCTGGAACAATTGAGCGAGGGTGTCGGTGGATATTTGTTACAGCCACCGGTACCACCGGAAAGAACAGAATTTTCTCTCGACCCTAACGACGAGGAGGGAACAACTTCCGGGGGAACTTCCGGTGACGATATTTGGGGTACTCCCACGTCCGGAGGTCCCGACGACGAAAGTTTCACAGCCAGTCCGGTAGGTTATCGTAATCCCTCTTTTTTTTCTTTTCTCTATCCACTCGAAATTTAAATGCTTCGAAGGTACTTGCGCTTACGATTTAAATGAGGCTTTGCGTACATTTTTTTGCTTGAAAACAAAAAAAAAATACTTTGTGGCCCAACTATCAAGGATTTTGGCGGACGTAATTTTTTTGCATTTGTAACAATTTTATTTTTAACTTGGTTCCTAATGTACTTTCTCGTAACACGGATTTTCTGCATCCAGCTAAATTGACCCATGGCACTTTGGGGGCTCATAACTCTTGATAGAATCAATATTTTTTGAGACATTTTTTTTGAAAATAATCGTACAACTCCTAACTAAGCAAATGATACAAGACTCGTTGTCGATAAATGATTAGTTTGACTGTGGTTGCTGTTTTTCAAAAAAGTGCAACTCCATTTTTGTCTCAAACATCGATTTGGGCTTGGGTCGAGTTTGTCTTGTGTAGGAACTCAATAATAATGGATTTTTTGAATGAATTCCATTTGAATAGTGTCTGCGAACACTTTGAACGTGATAGCGAATGAAAATCTTGTCTAGAATCTTGAAAAATGTATCGTCCAAAATAAATTGAATTTGTAAGAATTGTGCATCGATGGAATGTTTCTAAAACAGTTTGCAGTACCTTTGGAATCGTATTCTCGTCATAAGAATGCACAAAAATCATAGAACGATGCAAAAATTGTCAATTCATTGAAGAAAAAAGGGAAAAATGATTGAAAAAAGTTTGATTTAAGCTTCGCACGCCTTTTTGCATGATCGCAAGGAGAACAAACGCTTGCCCTCTGTTTCCCGAAAGAATCAGTAGCTCCCTGAGCGACCGGCCCTGTCTGACTGACGTGTCTCGTAGCCGTCGACGAACGGCAACATAACGGGTGAGGACAACTACGGATTGAGTCTGAATCACGATGACGAGGATGATCAGGATGTGCTGGACGGTGACGTGGATGACTGTGATTTGCCGGAGCTGAGTATGGATCATTTGCTGGGTGGGACGGGAGGCGGGAGTCTGGGTTCTCTTCGATGTTTTCTGGGTCGTCGTCGACTGGAGCCACTTCCGGAGGAGGAAGATTCACCGGGTAGTGGCAAGCTGCAGGTTGGATGGTGGTGACAGAGGTTGCACGTCGAGACCTCGAGGAAACTCGACGACGAAGAAGATGATGAAGAGGAAGAAGGAGAAGAAAACGAAGAAGAAGAAGAAGAAGAAGAAGAAGAAGAAGAAGAAAAGGAGCAGCTGCGACAGCAGAGAGAATTGAAAGAATACGAAGAGACCGAGAGGGCAGAATTGAAGAGAGAATTGAAAGAGGACAACGTGAGAAAAGTGCAGAGAGAGCATGACAAAATATTCGCAAGATTGGAAAAGGAGGACGAGGATTTTCGTCGTAAGATTCTTGACCTGCACCGTAAGTTATCGGACGTCGACGAGGACATTGCTCAGGCGATAGTCCGAAAAGCGAGCACGACATCTTCGAAGAAACTGGTGAAAGAAGATTGTGCCAAAGGTCCGGAAGGAAGTTCGCCGAAGGCTTCCGGAGAGACGAGAGAGGCGAGGAACCTGGCAAGACTCGAAGAGCTCGAGTCAATAGCTCGACGAAACGAAAGAATGTCATCGAGTGGTGATTCCTCGTTGGACAAGGAACTGGAGCCAGATCCGAGCCGGAAATACACGAACGAGAGGCGTCCGTCCACCGAGAAACGACGTTTGAGGAAACTTGACCTCGAGCTCGAACGAAGAAGACATCTTGAACAGCTGAGACGTCGATCTGAAAGATTAGAAGATGTTAATGAAGAAAATTTGGACGAAAATGCACCTGGTGGACCACGGGAAAGTAGTCTTTTAACGAGATTAAGAATTCGTCGCAGAAGCATCAAACTTTTGGGCTTCCTCAGCGGCAAATCGGCTGATCGTTCTCAGGAAGAAAGAGCTACAAGGTTATTGCGAATGTATATGCCAGAAAAAAATGGCGCCAGTAATGTCAAGCCTCAAAATACTATTTCCATTCATCACACATCGAGAGATCGAAGATTTTGGAAATTAAGAAGTCGCAGGAAATCAAATTCCGCGTAAACCCCTATCCATTACGATTCATCGACCTTCAGCAAAAGTTTCAGTCACCGATGAATATACGAGATTTGGCAAATTTTTGCACTTATTATTCCTCACGGATACTCCATTATTGAGGCAAAATAAATATCATCAAATCCCTCGTTATTCACTCAGACTTTTTTGGCTATCGATTAAGTTATCAAGTTTGAGGATAATTCGATCGAATCTTTGCGAGGTTCTTCGTGACCTTTCTCTTTGCCTTAAGAGCTGAGGTGTCTATCGATCTTATTTGGCTAACGATAATTCCGTGATTACACATTTTTTCTCACCAATTCGTTGATTGAGGCAACCAGAGGGAAACAGAAATTCAATTGAAGAAAAAAAACTGTTATTTTTTCTGGTTATTTGATCGAAGATTTTTTTATCCAACCGTCCACTAAAAAATCAATCTTTTATGCCCTCAACCAAAAGTGCAAACAGACAATCCGCCCAGAAAATTTGTTTCCACACTACGAACAAAAAAAATAAAGAACAATTTTCCACCAGATTGTAAAGAAATTATCGTCAGCTCGATACTTCGTGCGAACCTTAAAAATCAATCAATTAATTCAATAACTCAAATAAATATAAATTGATTAAGAAGGAAACTTGATCAGTTAATATTTCATCGATCAATTAAGGATTTAAGAAAAGAATCAATGAGAATGGAAGATTCGAGAGAACGAGAATAATTGCCTACTTCCGTATGAATTGAAAAAGAAAAAAACGAAAAAAAAAAACAAATGTTTCATATGAAAAATGAAAAAATGTTGTCATTGAGCGATAAAACGGTGGACGTTAAAAAATCGTTCATCGGTTTGTTTCCATTGAAAGATGACTCGTTTTCAAAACGCAGAAATACAATCTCTATTATTAGACGATAAGATCTCTATAAATTAATTGTACGAGACACAGCGTAAAAAACAAACGTCCAGAGACGAAAGATTTTTGTAGTTAATTATTCGCGATGAAAATAACGAGAAAAAAAACGAAACAAAAGACAGAAAGAATGAAAAAAAGGAAGAAAAAAAATTGTTGAAGCGATTTTTGCGCGAACAAAGTGTCATTTTCAATTATTATTATCTAGGACTTCCAAAATGTTCAGATTAATTCATTAAAAATATTGAAACGAGCGAAAAATATGGAATTTTTTCCGTAATTCTTCTTATTAAAAAAAAAATGGCTCCCTGTAAGAGGCCCCGTGCAAATTTTTTGCGTTTACAAAGTAGAGCTTTTCGCGCGGCTCGTTAGATTGAGAAATAATTCAATTAGAGCCAGGACTCGAAGGTAGAAAGTGAAAAAATAAGTTCTCTTAGAGATCACGACTATTATTACCAATGAGAATATCGACAGTAGAGTTTTTTTCGTTCACAATCGAGACTTCGTATTCGCAAACGATTCTTTGGCCTAGAAGCATCGTAGATTTCATTTGGATTGGTTTTTTTCTTCGTTTTAGACATTTTGAAGTATGAAAAATCTCTCCTCTCGCGTTTAAGGGAGTTGAACAATGGCCTAGATCATAGTTTATTAAATTATGGCTAAAATTGAATAATAGATTAATCTATTTATATCGTAATTATAGAACTTTCCGCGACGACGAACACAAAATATCTTCTCGTATTTTAAATCTCTTACGAGTTTGCTATTCATTATAATAATCGTTTAAAAATGCTTCGCGTGTGTATTTTCCCAGGACGATGTTACTGTCAATCAAAATTTGAAAGTTCTGGAGAGTAATTCTGCTGAAAAAGTTCTGGAGAGTAAAAAAATATTGTCAGTCGAAATAAATTTTGTTTTCGGAACTTATTTGCAAAATAATCTCATTTTGGGAGATTTTTTTCGTATTAAAAATTCGAAAAGTTTATAAAAACATTGAAAAAGTGTCAAAAATTTGTTGTAACAGGACTGTGGGAATTTTCGCACGTGAAACATATTTAAAAGGGAAAAGAAACGATGATTAATTTCGAGCCATAAAATAGGTCCGCACGACTGACCCAAAGCGGCACTTCCACCCAATTTAATTGTACAGAAGGATTGATCCTTGAGGATTTCGTCAAAATAAAAACGACGTGCGAAAGTCGATTGGGAAGGGAGAATAAAAAGTGAAAAATAATGAGAAAAAAGATTTGACTGTTGATTGAAATTGTAAACGGGGCCTCGCAAGCTCGATCTCCAAGTACGAATAAATTATACTATTTGTTCAAGCGTCTCAAATGAATTTCCTCCAAACTCCTATAAAACTATAGCAATTTTGCGAACTCCAATTAAATGCTATTTATTATATTCGTTCTGAATGTACAGAAAGTTCGGTGACCTTCAAATTATCATTTCCTAGTGATTGTAACCGTTCAACCAGCTCCTTCGCATCCAGTCGTTGATGTACGGTCGGTCCATTCTTTTTGGATCTTTTATGAATGCCTCCGTGGCTGCTTCACGAGCAGGATCAACTTTTGGGACGACTAAAAGGTCTCCATTCTCGTGAAGCCAAGTGCTGCATTTCTCCGCATCCGGAAGATTCTCCGGCGCATTTATCGGTTTAACTTCTACCAAATGCTTGATTTTCCATAGCATATGACACATTTGTGGCGTATTTTTCACTATGGCTATGTCCGATGACTGCAAAAGTTGGACAAATATAATTTTAGAAAATGTACCTCATCAAATTCAATCCAGTTCAGCAATATGTTCGATAAAAAAACGAGTATCTTTTAACTTTGTTGGATCTATTGATTGAAATCGTATCAGAAAAAGCCCGATCAACGAGCATTGTCAGGCTCTCTGACTCGCAATTAGGTCTTCAAGGAGGTTCGATCGTTTCTCATGCGTTCGATGAACTCCGAGTTTAATTGTTCAAAATGCGTATGAATCTTCTTAACAATCGTACTCAACTGTGGGTCAAATTTGAGCAAGTTTGACCATTTAGAAATCGAGTTATTAGTTGTAAAATATCGTCTTTTTTCGTAACTTCCCATAAGACCTCGGGTTAAAGTTGCGATTTTAAACACTGAATATCTCGATTACCAGACGGTGAAACCATCTCAAATTTTTTACACATTATAATACGACGCTCAAGAAGATTCACGCAAAATTTCAAAAATTGTCTTGGATAAATTGGTCGAACCTCGTTAAGCCGTGATTGAGAACATGAGCTTATGATGGAATATTCATGGGAAACATGATAAATAATTTATTGGTAAACAAAAACGTTTTTGTAATAATTCTCTTACTCTGTCGTTAAGCTTCAACATATCAAGAATCTGTTTGTTCCACCAAGGATTGCGCTTGTACGGTTTCACACGCTGAACCATCAGCAGTTTTGTGGGTGTAATCGGAGGATCTTGATGATCAGGATGCCTGAGAAATCGGAATTTATGAATTGAATGCAAAATTACGATCTTTAGACTCTGGAGAAATTGGTTACTATCCAGTTTCTGCATTTGTTGTCGTGAAAATCTTCACGAACATGCAATAAAATTCTGCTCTGGAGAAAATCTTTAATTTCTTGTTTTATCAGCTTGGATAGTCGAATTTTAACTTTTCACGGAAGAATTTTTAACCTCAAATTTAGTCCAAATGCTTGTTCATTTTTACAGAGAAAACCTCGAATTGTGTTGTACAAAAACGCAGAAAAATAAACAAATTGCAATGCACTTCCGCACCGGTGTGCAGCCGAAGCGATAAAGTAGAAGTTTGAATGAAAGATTTACCGGGGATAATAAGTGACAAGTCCATATTTAACGCCGTCTTTTTCCCAACTGGGATGAGGTTTTTGGCCTTTATAGAAACGCACTTGAGTGAATAGAACTTTAAACAAACGAGACATTTTTAAAATTTCGGGCTAATTTGATTCTTCAACACTCGTAACCTCCAAAAATGGAGACTTTTGAGGTTAAGCACTAGACGATACAACGGTTTGTAGAACTCGATGTGATTGCAGTATTAAAAAGTATGTTACAAGATCGCGCAAAGGTTTATTGACACAAATAGTGTCACACGGATTGTTGACAATTAGAAAATACGCAAAATAAACGGGAAATGAATATTGAGAAAATTCGAAACCCCAAAACAGAAAATCTCTCGTGTGTTATGTCGAAAAAAAGGGGGAATTGATATCAGGCTGCAAAATTGGGTACTGCGTGACACGGGAACAAAAAAAATCAGTCGGTAACAAAGAGTTTTCACGATAACTAGCTACCAACACAAAAACTACATTAACGACTGAAACATCCCTGAGCCTGCAGCCAGTAAATTTATTAACGTTCTCCCTCAAATTGATCCATCTTGTTTCGTGTATATCTAGATTGATGCATGAACGAAGCTATATACGTGCACTCAAAAACCCTCGAGCACGTCAATGGGCCACGTAGTGTTGCTTATATATACACTTCCACATTCATAAAACTAGAAAAGTTCGTTTATATTTTATGTCGTCCAGCATGAATGAAACATCGAAGTGCCCCATACCTCAAGGTTTTTTTTCTGTTTTTTACGAATTTCCAAATGTTTTTGGTTCCAATCTTGTAAACGACCTGGGCATACCATATGGAACGCAATATCAATGAGTTTATGAAATTCAGCTTTTCCTTCTTCGATTTAAAGATTCTGAGGCCAAAAAGCACAGGTCTAAAAAGACTCCAAACAAAATAGTCGCGATTTTTCTCTCATCAAAATTTTTTGAGTCATCCTAATAAGTTTTTTTTTTTTAGGAAATATGAACTACGCAAAAAAATGTCCCGAATCAAAAAATAACAGAAAATCATTTCCTGATAAAAAAAGGACAAGTGATCAAAAAAAATGAACATTTTACACTGTCTTAAAATTTTTTTTAATGAATTTTTTTAAATTTTCTTAATTAAAATTTAAATTTTTTTTTTTTTTCAATTTTATTAATGGTAACAAAAAGCAGGTGACTCGGAGCAAAATACTGACAGCATCGAATTTACTGCTTGACGTTTAATATTAAAAAAATATTCATCCCACGGTCGTAGAAACTGATTCGATCGAAAAATGAATAATTAAGAGCCTAAATTTCGTTGATCACACGAGAAAATGGTGATAAATGAAATTTTTATATTTAACTTGATTAAACAAGCAAATTCGTTGCTAATGAGATTACAAGGAGAAAATTTCCTGGACCTTAGAAAAGGTTACGTCCCTGAATAGTCAGTCGTCGCGATCCCCAAAAGCTCATGTCGTCCTTTTCATTCTCTTTCTCACTTTGCTGTGTTATCACTCAACAGCTGTCTGTCTTTCTCTATTTCCCCCTCTCCTTCGTCCCTCGATCCCTCTCCTGTATTCTCTCATTTTCTCGGCCCTCTTGGCAATCATGCGTCGTCGTCATAGTCGAAACAGAGCTTTAGCTACGTGTGCGCTGCTTTAGCGTAGTCTTCGTTGCGAAGTAGTAACAGCCACCTGTCGATCGGACAGGAGCAGTAGTCTAGACACCACCGGTTAAGACAGTCACAAAAGTAAAAGCACCGCATAGAGAAAAAAAAAATTAGTAAAGTGTATTTTTCTTGTCCTTTGCACAGTGATTCCATAAAACTCCTTAAAAAATTCGAAAAATTGTAAATAAAAAAATTAAATTCATAACCACGAATAAACGAAGTAGAGAATCTTTGATTGAACGATTAAAAAATATTGAAACGATGGTCAAAAAAGGAATAGTCATAAAATTGCCATTTCTCAACGCACGATCTGTGATTTATTAGAAAAAAAAAAGAACAAAAAACGTTACGAAAGTTTCATTATTTATTGATCGATTAATAAAGCGTTTGATCGAGTTTCTGTAAATCGATCAAAGATTTTTATCGAAGAATGACGAAAGGAGAGAGAAGCAAGAGCACAAGATGAATCTGTCGGTGGGTATTTATATATTTAATAAAAAGTTTGTTTACTTTTCTTCTTATTGCTCGTATCAATGGATGTTTTTATTTCCCTGGAGGCTAAGTCGGTTGAGAGGAGAATGAGAATTTAATCATTTTTGAAAATTGAATGTCAACACTGGCCAATCGCTTGTGACAGAAATTCAATTGTCTGTCATAGACGATGTTATATTTATGGATAGACACACACATTTATATATCAATGTATATATTCATCGAGTGTAGCGGATATCCGATAAACGTCAGATAGATTCGTGGCAGATTTCCAATGACTGATGAGTGCCTCCGTTATGGATCCCCTTGATTTCCACATTTCATTTCATTTTACCCGGCACATTCGCGCTCGTGTACACAAATTAATTTCACTACTGTCATTCATTCCGCCAAGGAACAACACAGTCGAATGGTTTATCATTATAAATACATGATATTTCGACATTATTCTATTTTCAATCAACCCTGCTTCGAGATACACCGATTCCTAACAATTTATCCCAGACATGATCGGCTTTTTAACTAAAGTCTCGTTCGGCTGTTGAGCCACTGTATTTTGACAATTAACGCATAATCAAATAGATTGTCAAAGAGTTTTTCGTTAATCCTCATATTCGGTTCAATTAGTTATTGCAACTTTTTACGGTGACAAAATCAATTTAATTTGTTTTTTTTTTTTTTTTTTTTCATTCGATGCACAAAATTTGGTTATGAACGAAAATAAAGACAATTTGGGCCTGTAAAAAAAACTTTTGAATGTTTGTTTTTTATACAATGAGGTCAGAAATGATCAGAAATCATAGAAACATAACGATCGATTAATTCAAGTATTTCAATCTTTTTTTTTTTAATCATGTTTGCAGACGTCGACAGTGACTCTTTTTTTTACAAATTGAAACAAACACTATCCATTACAAAATATTTCATTTATTTATTTAGAGAGGTTATAAATTGTTGAATTAGAATTGGATAAATCGAACAACGTGTTTGAAGAACGTTGTAAATTTTTAGAAATAAAGCAAATAAAACGGTTTGTCGACGGTTGTCGGGCCAGCCTGATTAGATATCGACTGTTTCAAGTTGCGTTCTCGCATAACGTCCTATTTTATGAAAGTTTAGTTCGTATATGTACGAGAACAACTATTATCATGTAAAAAAGTGTGTCATACCAATACTAGAGAACAAGGAGGAGGTCGGTGCAGAAAAAAATCATTATTATGGTTAAACACGGTAATTTGTGAGAGAAAGAGAGAGAGAGAGAGAGAGAGAAAGAGAGAAAGAGAGAGAGAGAGAGAGAGAGAGAGAGAGAGAGAGAGAGAGAGAGAGAGAGAGAGAGAGAGAGAGAGAGTAGAGAGAGAAGAGCTTTGAGATGAAAACAGGAGAGAGAGTTAAGGCTATAAATAAAGATTATAATGAAAGAGAAAGAGAGAGGTCTACCGATTTATAAAACTTAAAAAAAAAAAAAAAAAAAAAAAATACCGTTTGAACGGCACACGACTCTGTGAAATTGCACTTTTCCAACGCCTGCCATTACACGGATATCTACTACTTATTTTCCAATATACATGGCCAATGTTGGAAGACGGTTTAAATATCGATTTATGCCTAAATCGATCATAATATGAATTTCAGAGACGGTTTTAAAACCCACGAGTTTTAACAAACAAATTGTATCATTAATCTTTTTTACCTACAACGCTTCGAAAGTTTTTTATTCAAACGAATTTTTCGTTCTCAATGATTTAAATGAAAGTCGAACAAATTTGAATCTGGATTTAAATGTCGTGAATGTTATTTTACGAAGATTATTATGTTCTTATTGGATTTTATTTATTTACAGTTTGGGATAAATTTTTAACCTTTTTTCGACACGTAGTCGTTAATCGTTTTTTTCGAGAATTTTTTTGGTAAAAGCTCACTTGCCTTTTGTATAAAAAAAATGTTAAAGCAATTTTTTTCTAAAGGAAGATTTTTCAAGAAGGGAATACGATTTTTTTACAGGACGATCTCGTAATTATTCTCAAATACGGTTCGTTTTAAAGTTCGTTTGTTTGTAGAAATGTGGAGCAACACAGAATACAAAAAAAGTATGAATATTAGAATAAAAAAAATCGTTGATCCATGATGCGTTGGGTTTAAAGTGGATTTTATAATTTTACTCCTGCCGCCACGATGCTGACACTATAAAAGCTCCAGCCTTGAAAAAATACTACGAAAATTCAAGGTCCGCAAAGTTTCTCTGGGAGAGAAACATTTTTTTTATCATTATTTATTCATTGAGTAGAAAAGTGCGAATTTACATTTGCTCGTAAAAACGAAACATTCTAACCATATTTTTTTTGTCTTTATGCACTGCCGTCTGTTTGGTGCAATGTAAATTGAAATTTCTTTAATGTCTTTTTCATTCAATATGTCAGTTGATAAACTAAGGCAAATAAAAAGCACTTACTCCGCGGAAAACATCAAGTTTGTTTTTCATTTTGTTTCGTAAGAACTCGTAATGTGTAGTTACATAAATAATATGATCGTTGAAACTTTTATAAATCAACAACTCTCACTTCAACTATATTTTTACCATTTTTTTCATAATATATAACGATTCTGAAGCTCTCACATTGATAGAAAAAAAACTGACAACCCTTATTCCTGATCTACAAAGTTTCGATTTCATAAATATTAATATTTTTCATTTCTAGGTTCAATTATGCAGTTTATTGATCGTTATAAAGTTCACTGTAGTTTCAACGACTCAGAAAAATGGTGTTACGATTATAAAGAGTTCAATAATTAATTAAGAGATCCAATTATAAACCGAAAATGAAATTTTGTTAAAAATAATCAATCATTTTGTTTGATAAGATGGATTAAATATTGTTGAATATTAAAATAACGAGTGTATCTAGAATTTTCAGAAACTATCACGAAATTTTGTTGTTAAAATGATTTAAAAAATTTGAAGATTAAATGTTAAATTCGATTTGAAAAAGAAGCTGAGGAAAACGTTTTCGCAAATGAGCCTGTTTTTCGCTCTCTGGACTAGACACGAACCTAAAGCATCCCGTGGATGGTTAGACAAATGATACACATGTGCAGCACCGAAGACAAAATCCGTTTATAACGGTGGGAACCACCCTTAGGGATCTGACGTGCAAAGAGCTACCCTGTGAAGTGTGGGCAAGCGTAAAAAGCGCACGAAAGCTTCATGCACCCTCGAATATATTTTATCACGTACAAATGCTACGAAACGACAGATATATAGAGTCTATTTCCGTCGCTGGCAAATAATACGAGGGTGAAAATTTGAGACCCCGATCTGCTAAAAAATTTATATCGAAACATCAAACGAAAGAAGAAAAAATAAAAAATAAATAAATAGAATAATTTGCAATAATAAATACAGTAATTTTATGACAAAAATAAACAAATAAATTAAATACAAATAATTTAAGGACGATGATTTAAAAAATAATTGAATAAATATCCAATTAAAAAATAAGCAATAAAGTACAATCATTTTTTTTCTTATTTAAACTAATGTTAGCGTTGATCGATGCAATATTTTTGATCTCTGTTTTGATTCCTCGTGTTAATTACCTATTTCTGTAGAATTTTTCAGTCCCTTTTATTTTTATTATTACGAGCGTATACTTATTTATTTAATTATATATAACGATCGTGACGGTTCGCTATAAATGCCTTACGAGCTCGCGACATTGTCGAGCATTCACGCAAACTCGTAAATTATCGCGTTTTCGTTCATTTTCAACATTTACAGCAAACATTTGCGGCCAAGATTTCTTACGCGATTATCATCGAATTTACTCCTGAAACAAGGAGCAGAAACGTTCTCGAATTCTCCTTAACAATCAAATAGTAATTTATCACTAAAAAAAAAAACCCCTCGAATAAATTTTTCTAGAAATATATTCTCACGAATTTCCATGACTTACGTTCACGAATTAAAATATTTTTGGTTTTCATCGCTGACTCGTTTAATTAATAAAAAATAATTTAGAAAAAAACAATCTTCGCTGAAGTTTGAATGATTTTTTATCAAATAAACAATTTCCGAAAACTTTCAAAAAATTCCGAATAAAATTTTGAAAACAAGTTATAAAAAAAAAAAAAAAAAAAAAAAAAACGGAGTCGTCAAGACATTGCAGACTCAATTGCTAATGATTTAACGTTCTGCCCTAATTGATTGAACGAGAATGAGTAAGAATTTTTTGTATTCATTGCCGCGTCTCTATCGTCGAATCCACAGGGTGTCTCTCTCAATTTCTCGAGTGAGCTCGTCGTCTTAATTAACGAGAGTCAGTATTGAACGAGGTCGACTAAACAGTCATGATGCATGTGAAGAGAAAAAGACAATAGGCTCGATCCTTATTCAATAAAAAGGTCTTTTTCTGATTTAAGTGAATCGCCACGAGCGTGAGGGGTTAATAAAAATAAATATCAATTACAATTCCCCACTTTTTGATCGTTAAAAAAAACTATTAATTGAATAAATAAGAAAAAACCTTGAAAATAAAAAAGTATCAAATTAACAAAGTACAAAAATATGGGCAACCAACATTTTCACCGATGAAAATTCTTTTTTCAAAAGAACAGAGAAAACTTGACAAGATAAACGAACGCACAGCTCGTTCGGACAATTTTATTATCATTTTTTTTCAAAATAAAGTAGGAAAACCATAAAAAATGTCAGCAGACCCAGTGGGTGTCCAGTGGGGAATATATTTTCCACTTAAAAGTGGAGAAAGTAATGAAAATTCAAGGTGTATGAGAAGAGCTAGAAAAAGAATTGTCAGGAGTTTATTTTTTTCATTTAAAAGTAGGATGAAAAGTAAAAAAACAAAATAAAAAAAAATAAATAGAAAAAAAAAAACAAGAACCTAAATGAAAATAAAAGGAGAACGGAAAAAAGTCAACGCGTACAGAGGATACCGGGAGAGAAAGGTGCGAGGGATGAGGAGAACTGCAGGGTGGTCCATGCGCACAACCAGGATTGACCTTGAGAGAGTTTGAAGGATCTGGGGGTGGCCCTGGCCTCCCTGTAGCGGTTATGGGGCCAGGGTCGACGGGAATTCACATTTTCCCATACATATGTCTATACATCTATATATGCATCTAAATAGACACATATACACACGTATATACACTTTTTCCTCGTTCTATTCCCGGTCCTGTACAGGAAGGAATTGGGTCACCCGGGCGCAGATGCCAGCTCCCAGTATCCGACGTTTTAGCTCCTGCTTTCTCTTCCATTTTTTTTCTTTCTCTCTCTTTCTCTCTCCTTCTGGAATCTCATGGATATTCACATTTCCAATGGCCTTTATTCTCGTCTACAGCCTCTTTTTGTTTAGCCCGATATTTAACCGAGGATCCTTGTGATCACTTTTTTTTTACTGCATTCCTACAACCGTGTGTCGACGTTTTTCTCATTTCCTTCCTCGAAACTTGTTATTTTTTGCCTCTTTTATCGAAAAAAATACAAAAGGAACAATTTAAAAGAACAAGGTTTTTCTTTAGGCTTCGAATATTTTTTTCTAGGTTGTACAAACTTTTAACGTTTTTTTGGTCGAAGTTAATGCTTGGGGAATAAAGGTAACGAGAGATTGAACGCTGGGCTTGAAAATTTTACTGGTTTGATGGAAACTGAGAGACCATGAGAAATCTGTTGTTTCATTTGCGTCATTGTTTTTTTTTTCTATTCTTGGAAATTGGTGCCAGAAAAATGATCCGAGGACTCGATTAATCCTGACGATATATTGCAGGCTCATGGAATTCTTAATGATTCTAGGGAATAATTGAGTTCCAACGAAAGTTCCTCTAAGTACAAAAGATTTCATTATCTCGTTTATTATTTATTATTCAAGAGGAACGATTTATCGTGACTCATAAAAGTTAATGAAAATCACGTGCAATTCAGGCTCCATATCTTTTTTTTTTGTTGGGAATGGAAATGGGGTGAGATACGAATTCATTTCAAGCTATTGCTCATTTTCATGATCAATCATTAGACTGTTTTCATCGTTTCACGATAAATGATTAAAATAATTTTTAAAACGTGTCAGTTTGACAGTTACGAGCTTTTTTGTATTTCAGTTCTTTTTTGTTTTATTGTCATTTTATTAATTTTTCCACAAACATTACGAGTTTGGATTTTTTAATCAAACAATTGATTAAATTCAATATTTTTTAATCGAAAATTATTTTGTTTTATATTCAATGTTAAAGATTCAAGTCATGTTAAGAATTAAAGTTGAAGTTTTAGTGCATTTTTTATATTTTTCATAATGAACTTATAATTATTGCGGTAATTACTTCATTTTTAATGATTTTTCAAAATATTGTTGTGTTTATTCTCCACAGACAATGGACGAAAGACTGAAGTCCGAAGATTCAAGATCATAGTGGAAAAAATTTCACCATCACGTTTATTTACTCGAAGCTATTTTCGTTTTATATTTTTATTTTAATTTCTGTTCAACTGATACGAAGATTTTGTTCAACGATGGATACGACGTACGGTACGACTTCAGGAAGCAAGGGTGCCCGATGGGTCTGTCCAAACGATCGACAACTGGCCCTGAGAGCTAAGTGAGTATTTTGCGAGCATTCAGTGTTTTTTTCTTTTTATTTTCCAAATGGAAACCCAAGAAAAAAGTGTTGTCGATTTTTGACAGTTTCAAATTTCCACAATTTTCGGATGATCGATATTTGGCAATAAAGTGTTGGCCATTGTGTCATTTTTCAGTGGAATTTATTTTTCTTGAAAACAGACCAAAAAGCTCTTCAATAAAAAGTGACGGAAATAATAATTTTTTTAAATATTTTTGAACCAGAGACAAAAATGAGAGTCGAGTTTCCAAATATGCTTCATTTTTTCAAAAACAGTTTTTTAGGCTTTGACAAAACTGTCAGTTACAGTGACTACCAACAGTTAACGACGTATTTGCAGAGAAACAGTAACCTCTTCGTATAAAATTTCTCAATTTATGGTTGCCATATGTTTATAGAAATAGTAAAATTTTAATACGATGGCAAAAGACAAACAATGCTGCATTTTTTGCAGAAATTCAATATCGACTGAAACTAATAATTTTAATAATTGATAATAAAATTTCAACATAAAACTAAAAATAGTTTTATGTGAAATAAATAAATAAATGAATGAATATGTGTACATCATTTTGATTGGTTATAATTCAATTGAATGGAATTTGAATACAAGGATCTAAAAAATAATGAATCCAAATTTGCAGCCATTTATTGACGATATTTTATTGCCACTTGATGATAAATTTTGGAAAGACACGAAAAAAAAAAAATATTCTAACGAATGTATAAATACTAATCCAGCAAATAATTAAAAAGACGATAATCAAAAATTTGACTCGATAAAATATCTGGTTCGCAGTGCTTCGTAATTCAGTATTTTTGCTGTTTCCAGCAATTCCTTGAGTCGGAATTATTCCTTTGCATGTAAATATTGTGAAAAAAAGCGCAGTTATACTGAAGAGCTTTGGTGCGATTTGAGAGCGATAACAGAGTGAGTGGCGAAACGGCAAAGAGCGAGCGATTATTTATTTTTTCCTGTTTCTTATTCGTATGTTTTTTTTTTCCTTTACAAGTATAAAGGGAAAGTCGTGTATGGTAGACGAAACGATCGATACGCATGTTCCCTCCCCCTTTGTAGCGGGAAAAGGGGCATAGCAAGCCTGCTGCTTAACCTCTCGTGTTTTCTCTCTCTCTCTCTCTCTCTCTCTGTCCCTGCGTGTGTACCCCGGGCATCGCGTGCGATATGCCCGCAGCATCGCACGCGCGCTTGCAAACTCTAAACTTTTATACTTTTCTTTATATTCCCTCCTCATCTTTTCTCCTCTCTTCTCTTTTCTCGAAGCTTCATCCCTTTTTTTCTTCTTCCATTCTCTTCTTCTCTGCTATTTCTGTTCTCATTCTCGAACTCTGAACCAAGAAAAATGATTTAGTTGATTGAACTAACGAGTAGAACTAAATTTACTTTGCATAACCAATTTCGTCGTATTTTCCACGTGACTAAAAATACATTTTATAACGTTTTTTTCACTTTCATCCTTTCCCATACGTTTGTATTCAGTCTCGAAACTTAAATTACAATGAAACAATCCAACTTCATTTACTCTGAACTACGAATGCATCGGTTTTAATACCATCCAATTTGTTTGATTATACATTCATTAAAATTTAAAGAGATTTGGTTATTTCAACAAAACAGACGAACTCAATTCGTTCCCTACGAGATATTCCATCAGTTCAGAGTTTTCATTACGTTATAAATCATTCAATTATCATTTAATTGCAATTAAAAGTGATTTGATAAACACAAATCTACAAATAAATGTACTTTGGACAATCATAGAACATTGAATACGTAAGTAACGATAAAATGCATACCGTATTTTCGAGTTAAGTTATTTGAGGAATCTTATGCATTGTTGAATTATGACTTGTGACAGTAAACGTCATTTAATTGATTTGAATCAGTTTGACTTAGTTCACTGTCTTTAAATAAAAACAGAAAAATATTATTTCTGGATATTTAATCCTTTAAAATGTAATGATGAATAAATAATAAATAATAACAATAAAAATAATGATAAATGAATAATAAATAGTAATAAAATAAATAAAAATTAAGTTGTAATGATAAATTCTGAGTGTTGGCAAAATTGAGACTTTTGTAGCTTTCGTTAGATTACAACTTCAAAGTTTTGTCAAAGTTACGTCTCTGCAGCTTCAAACGCGTTTTAATGTAACAGCAGATAATAATAAATAGAAATTTCCATTCACTAAACACACACAAAAATAAATAATTCTCTATGCTCAGCAAAAACTTTCCTTATAATTGATCTAAACATTTTTTTTTCTTGTTTATACGAAACAGATTACGAACTGGCTGGTCAGTGAAAAGTGGATCCTTCGATTCAAGATTTTCTGATTACACGTATTCCGCATCATGTCCAGGGAACTTGAATTCTACGTCGTCTTCTTCGACGTCGTTTGCTCTGACGGACTCCGAAAGGGCGTCGATCATTCAGGTTTGAATTTTATTTTAATTTTTAATTTTTTTAAATAAACTGTAGATTCAGAATTACGAAAAAATAATTGTCACAATTGAGGCTCGTTCGGGTATATTTTCTCCTGAATAAAACGATCTGTCAACTCGTCAAAATACAAAAAAGAATATTTTTAATAAGAATCCTTTCTTGACACTCGTTTGTGTTGTTTTTTTCTCCAAAGTTTTTTGTTCGAGAAAATAAAGAAACGATTTATTTTAAATTTCTAAATTTAGAGCTCAGATTCGTAACCTCTGACCCTAAAAACTCCCGAGTATGAAATCTTAAATAAATTGAAGTTGAAAAAATGACTTTAGTGCCCTTCTTCCTCGTCGAACGCGTCGAGAATTTCGAATGTCGAAAGTTTTAGGTTATGTTCGTAAGTGCTAATAAATTTGGGGTTAAAAAAAATGCAGGTAATTCAAAGAGCAGAAGCGTTGGATGTCTCGGAACAAGAACGAGTTGGGAAACTGGTGGAGCGACTTGAAAATATGAAGAGAAACGTTAGCACAGTAACAACGACGAGATCAAGCGGTCGAAGTTGCGGAAGTCGATGTTCCGGCAGTAACGGATGTGTTTGTTCTTGCGCTCTCTGCGGCGAGAAGTTTGCTGTACTTGGTGCCGGACCGAGTCTCTGTCGAGATTGTCGGAAATACATATGTCAAAAGTGCGGTATAGAAACAACACCCTCGTATCTTTTGACACCTGCTGGAAGCTCTGCGACTTCAACTACCACTGGGGCGGCTACGACACCGCAACCTCAGCACAATGTCTCACAACATTTGCGCATCAAATCACCCAGTTCGAATAACAAATGGTTTTTGTGCAGAATATGCGCGGAAACACGAGAAATGTGGAAAAAAAGCGGAGCTTGGTTCTTCAAGGGTCTACCCAAATACGTTCTACCAGAAAAGAAAGTAAGTTCGACACTTTTTCGATATTTTTCAATAGCCATACTGTAGACGTCAAAATAAATTTTTTTTCAAATATTTACTCTTCTTGAGCATGAATTGATTCAATAAAAACCAGTTTTTTCATAACCGTTCATTTTTTTAAGAACGACTCCAAATATTGGTAACAATTGAATTTTAAAAATCATGTGTCATCGACTTATTTGTATAGAATGATTTAAAAAAAAAGTTTTATCAGGCTTTAAACATCATTCTACAGAAAAGAAGAAATGTTTAATACATTGAAAAAAAAGTTGATCGTTCAAAATCGGAAGTTCAATCGGAAGAGTTTTGTAATAATCATTATCGTATAAATATTTCGAACGTTTCAAAGATGGCTGAAAAGTTTTGTGAAATTTTTCGTAAAATCAGTAAATACTGGAATTCTGATAAAAAGTATTATGCCATATATATAAAAATCGAGAAAAAGGAAGCTTTACTTTTCTTTAACGACACGCTGTCACTGAGATATTGTTACAAATGATTTGAAGAAAAAAAAAGGTTCATAGGAGTGGTTTGTAAAATTAGAACTTACATCGGTACAATTAGGAACGAGGTCGTTCGAGAGCAGGATCAAGAGCATCAGGATGGACATTAACAGGTGGTACGAAGTCGTTAGAGCCACCGGAACAAGATTCTTCGTCGGACGACGAAGCAACGCGTCGAATGACGCGAACGAGGTCACTGTTATCAGCAAACTGCGAAGTAGAAGTTTTCCCGAGTGAAGGAGCAACGACACCGGTTGGTCAAAGTACAGAAATGCGTCCACCACAATTGGGAGTGAGAAGTAATTCATCAACGAGCGAACACGAGCGTCGTCCAAGTAGTGAAAATCCACCGGAAGTAACAGCAGACAATGTTGCTACACAGTCGACCAATCGAAAAGTCCCATCGTCAACGTCCAATAGTACGATTCGTTCCAAAAGTGGTTCGAGTACGAATAACGGACAACGTAATAATTCTCGTCGTTCCAACGTCGAAGAACAACGTGATAATAACGAACAACAACACACCAGCGAATTTAATTCGGGCGTCACGCAGGTACATCTTCCCAGGTACGTAGAGACGTAAGACAGGAAAACGAGCGTTTATACTTTTCTGCTCTACTACGATTTTAGCGGGAACAACGCGAGCATCAACAACACTACCGCCACCAACAACACACGAATCAAGGAGCCACTGAACGCATCGGCGGCAACCGTAAGCTCTCCGAACACGAGCAGCGAATCGAGCTTCGCGCTGGTGAATCAACATCATCATCATCACGACCGAAATCGTCCCAATCGGGACACGAAGATCGGCAATCTCAATCATCTCGAACAATTACCAAGGACAGACCACATGGGTAAGTTCGCAACAGAAGAATTCTTTTTTTTTAATGTGCGATTCTGGTTTGTTCGGAAAAATAAAAATTTGCTGCTCTTTTTCTTTTACAATTCCGATGACAGTGAAATTAATCGTCTGAAGAGATTGAGCCTCGGATCGTTTGCTTCGTTGACAGTTGTACAGTTTTTTGTATATTTGAAAAAAATAAGAAACTCTCCAAATAAACCTATTTTTCTAAAAGTTAAGAATTTACTACTAAATGACAGTTTGATTGGTGAAGAATTTTCTATCAACAAAAAAGTTGCCTTCAAGTTCTCATATGCTGTCAATTTTTTGCTGCTATTGAATTACTATATTTTTCTACATTTTACCTTTTTTAGGACTGTATTTGATATTAGAATTTGTTGTGATTTCTATTTTTGAGGAATGGGAGAAACGGCGGGGTATGGAACTCTGGAGATCTCGTTGCGATACGAGCCAGCGGCTCAGTGCCTCCAGTGCAAAATATTACGAGCAAGAGGCCTACGAGCCATGGACATTCATGGTCTCGCGGATCCATTCTGCAAGCTCAACATTCTGCCGATAACTTCGAGCACGATGACAAAGCTTCTAAGAACGAAAACAGTTCACAAGACACGAGATCCAGAGTTCAACGAGCAGCTCAACTTTTACGGAATCACGGAGAGCGACGTAAATATATTTTCACCAAAATTTCATTTTGTTTTATTTATTTTCAGCTCTCATCAACTTTATTGCAAATTTCATCTTCCTCTGACATTAAAAAAAATCATTTTCCGAGTTTTCCATTTCAAAAAAACCTTCGCAATTGATCGATAACTTTTAAACGAAGAAATCACTTCGAAATGTTTCAGGATTTGTTGCATTTCTCAACCACTATTGAAATATTGAAAAATTCCCATCAAATATATTCTCAATTATCGAAAAATCAATTTTTGTTCCTCCAGATGAAGAGTGGCAGAGCTCTGCACGTTCTAATACAGCAGGACGATCAAGTAGCACGGGACTTTCTAGGAGAAGCCAAATTTCCATTATACGAAGTACCGCCTTATCAAACGAGATATTACAACGTCTTCCTGGAGGACCACTACCCGGTGAGCAACAAAATTATCATTCTTTTCCATCACTTCTATCCCCATGGATTCCCAAGAATTCATCCCAGTCTCCAAATTGTTATAATTCATAAATATTCAGGCACCCAATCATAAAATTGTCAAAATAGTTTTTCATTCGACAGAAAATTCTAAATTGCATGAATTTTTATGGATTTTGCATCTCAAATTCTTTCAAATTCGAAAACCCATAAAATTTTTACTCACTCACCTAATTAATCAACGTCAATAATCCGACAACGTAGCGGAAATTGACAAAAAAACCGGACTGGGGTCAAAAATACTCTTGTCTCGAGCTTTGCCTCATTTCTTGGTAGAAAACTTGGAATAAATATTGATAAATTCATAAAATATTGCCATAGAGCCCAAGATAAATGTTTTTATGATAAGACAAAATAATAAAATAGTTAAAATCGTTGATTCAGGTGTGTCAGGAAGAGAAAATATGGGGCGAGGACAATACCAATGGCAGAGGTCAAATTCAGCTGACACTGAGTTACAGCACTCGTCGTCGCGTTTTGTTGGTCACGGTGGAGCGCGCAATCAATCTGTTGTCCATGGACAGCAACGGGTTTTCTGACCCGTTCGTCAAGCTGTGCTTGACGAAAGAGCAGCAGAAGGAGGACGCGAGCTCGGGTGTAGTTCATCATCATCCTCATCATCATCAGCGTCACAGCTCGTTCGGCCAGTCAACGATCGTGAACACCGTGGCAAAGAAAGCTTCCAAAAAGCTCGCAATATCACCCCGCAACAGTCACAGCAACGTACACAGCACGAGCGTCAAATGGAAAACGTTGAATCCCGAGTGGAACGAAGAGTTCGCTTTCGAGATTCGTCTAACGGATCTGACCGGTCTCGCTCTTGTGATGTCGGTATGGGACAAGGACTTCGGCAAGAGCAACGATTATCTAGGTATAAAAAAATACATTCCCTTGAAAAAAAAAAAAAAAAAAAAAAAAATCAACAAGAAAAATCACTGTCTAACTCCGAGAACGATTTTTTTTTATAGTTGCGGTCGAGAATATAAAAAAACTGACTAGATTTTTATGAAACCATAAAAATTGCAAATCCTAAAAAATCGGAACGTTTGAATTTCTAAATTCAATCTAGAAAAAAATTCAGAGTGACTGCAAAATTCCTTGATTCGTGGGAACCTTATAATTTTACTTTCAATTCGGATTAATCAACTCGCGTTTGTCAAATTTGAACGATTAAAACGCCGATTTTTTACATTTTTTTAAGTAAATTCTTGCAATTTTTGTGATTAAAAATTTGGATGAATAACGAACTGGCTTTTGAGGTAAATTGACGAATGAATTTGCAGCATGTAATAATAGTTTGATAACAAAATTACCCCGAAATTGAATTTGTAACTCGATTGACCTCGTTTCTCTCTCGAAAATAGAATCCCTTCATGAAACATTATAATACTCTGTCTCGTTGAACGAGTAAAAGTTAACTAATCCTATAATGTATTCATTGTAGGCGGTCTCACGCTGAGTTGCAGCAGCAAAGGGGCACGTCTTCGTCATTGGATAGATACGATTAAGTTTCCCGATCACAATCATCAAGCGGTGCATAATTTGATCGAGGAACAAATACCGATTGATTGAGGTTTCATTGCTCGTCAAGATTCGAACAAACAGCGGTGCTAAATCGTCCATTTGAGACGAGGATCAAAAAGTTTACGAATTAATGCAAATTACTGTGAGCATATCCAATTAGTATAAATTATCCCTTTATCACACTAATAGGATTCGACAGAGAATTCAAATTTATTCACACAGCCACATTCTCGGGATGTGAACATTTATGAGATCCGTAGCGAGATTAGAACATACTTTCGTTGATTATCATTTCTTTTTTTTTTTTTTAGGCTAGACGACGACGATAATCATAGCGTAGAAGAGATTTTTTTTTTTAGCCAAGTAGTTGATCTCGTATGGTTGTATCGTTAATCAAGGGATGTGAGAATTTCGTAAAAAAAAATAGAAAAAAAAAGGTAAAAAAAAAAAAAACTCTTGGTTGTTACACGCTACGTACTACGAGACACGCACATCGTTGAATTAATAATATCTAGTCATAGAAAGAGCGGAGGATATAAAATGTGAAGAAAAAAAAAATAATAACCACTTGTTTTCACAGATGGCGAAGGATTTTTAAATATTTTGTCCTCGTAACTAAAAATTTTCAACTTTTCCTCGAAGAATTAAAAAGATAGCACTCTCGAAAACTGTAGAATCCGTTCTACTAGAATTTTCTTGGGACAATTAATTTGTGGGGTAGTCTTTTTTTGAAATTTTGGATTCGCATTTTCGTCGAAAATTTGAGAAAATAAGACACACCTTTGGAAATCTTGAGCTGGGACTTGGAATTATACGGACATGACGAGCCTTTCGATATAAATTACGAGCGAAATATAACTCGACTGTGCTTATTTAGAGATTTAGAGAGAACGCGATAGTTTTTTCAATCTATTTTGGAAAAGTTCACACTCTGCTGATGGATAAAACTGTTTATCAATACGAATTGTGGAAAAAAAAGTGCGAACGATTTTATCGATAAGAAAAACATAATCATGATTTAATGTCTCAGGTGATTTAGTCAAAAAAAGAAGATATCAAAAATATTTACGTTGAATTATCATGTATTTTGTATCTTAAGAAATCGACTTAAGCTTTGTTTTGAATTGAAGATAACAATTGACTAGTTAATGAAAACAAATTTGAAAACTTCTGTGTCAAAAATTCGATCAGATTCGAAAGGAATCAGGCGATAATCGATCGATTAATATTATTATCTATTATTAATATTAAATACTTATGAAAGTGATGAAAACGTTTACAGGAAAAAAATGCCCTATCCACTGAAAATACTGTACGATTAAATAATTTATGTCAGTCTCGTCATCACAGACAATCATGAAATTTAATTAAAAAAAGCATCAACATTTTTCTCACTATTTAAACTACGAGAGATTTATAGGTTTAAAGCATTAATTAAATATTAAAAAAAAAAAAAAAAAAAAAAACACACTCACACACCTCATCAGTATAAAATTGTTCTTAAAGCTTAATGTGACATCGGGACGAACAAAAATATATTCTTTACCAACTTCATTCGACTCTACTTTCTTTACCCCACCGATAAACTAAATTATACAAAAAGCAGCGATTAATGGACCGTCAAAAAAGCAAAATTCGATAGACCTAAAAAGGAGGAATTTCAAAAATCAATTGAATCGGAAACAAAGGTTTCGGATTTACAATTTATTAACATTTACAAAATCGATTATAGAGAAGTTGACAACAAAAAAATCGATATTCACGAACAGCGTCGTTATTTTCTCGTATTTAGCGTTCACCAAATTTTGTAATTGTACATTTTTTAGTGACGAAAAATGATCAAAGAGTTTTTTTGAGCTGATGGTCGGAATATCCAAAAAATTGGATTGAAAAGTACGATTTGAAATACGAAAAAACATCTTTTCCAATCGTCAACGAAACCGTGTGTCGTCCTACGATTTCTTAGTCTTCGTCGTCGTCCGAAGAAACTTCCTCGGCTTCTTTGAGCCACATAATAAAAGGAGCAACGGCAGATCGGATGGCTTCAGTGTTATTTTCTTCCTCGTCATCGACGTTCTCGTACCATTCGAGGATTTTTTCTTCCGACAAAATATCGCGATCGTAGAGCATATGCATGAGCATTTGTACGAAGGACAAAAGTTCGTGGGTCGTGGTAGCAGCGTCGTGAATAGCACGTAAACAATCTTCTTGTGCATCCTCGGTTTTAACGTATTTCATGATAATCGGATTGAAATAAGTGATCATGACTTTGAGTGTTTTCTGATAATTAACATGATCGACCGTAGTCTTTTGCTCGGCGAGATGATGTAACGGAAGAACGAGAATGGCTTTGATGACGTTGTAAGTAACTTCTCTAATGGTAACGTTGTAAGCGTATCTCGATGAATTAATTTCCAATATTAAGTTATCACAATTGAGTTTATCCTGGTATCCGCGTAGGAGGCTGTCGATTACTTCGGAGAGGAACATGTTGGTGTCGTCGGGCAACGGAGAGCCACGGAGCGAGCCTGACTCGCTGCAGGATTCTTCGGAGTCCGAGTAGTCATCAAAATTTCCAGTTTCTTTGACTTTGTAGAAGAGCAATTCCTCGTTCGAGTCTGGATCGTGTTCTGACATTTTAGTTACTATTATTTTGTGCTTTCCGTTCAATTCTATGATCGAGTCCTCGTGCTTCGTTTTCACTGGCAAATGAACACCCGGCGACAATATGCATGCGTCCAAATGGCAATTTTTCTCCAGCACGCAGTTCGAGAACACGACACAATTCTCAAGCACGCAGTTGTCTCGTATCTCCACATTCGCTAGCACGTGCGAATTTTCTATCCGAACGTTGTCACCTATTTTACAAAATTCACCGATCACCGATCTCGTCACCAATGTATTCTTTCCCAGGATACTCTTCTCGTCCACTATCGTGTCTCGCTGCAACGTACAACCACGAGCCAACGCCGCCGTTCGATGCTTGTAAGTGCTTCTCGCCATGTAAACAATATTTCTCAGAGGAGGAATCATGTCCGGAGTCAAAGGATAACCTTGCCGCAGCAAAATGTCTCTACTCAACGTGTGATAGGCTTGCCAGGAGGTTATCGGAAGAGCATACTCCTCGGAATTCAACGGCTGCCAGTAAATGCGGGCGTCCAGAATTTCTTCGTTCATCAGGACACCTTTCACAAAATCTTCCATTGTCTGCGAAAGATTTATGAATATATTCGTTTTAGAGCCTATTTAGGAAAGTTTTGGAAAGATTTTCAGATTTACAAGTAAGAAACTATTTTTCGTGGCGTTTTTACGATTCGAACATCGATTTTATCATTTTTTGAACAAAATAATCTTAGCTTGGGATTTATAAACATGCGTTTTTCTCATTCGAATCATCAAAACATCGGTTTTTTATTTTTTTCAAAGTGGAATATTCTTATTTTTGTGATTAACGAATTCGTAATTGAGGAAAATTGAAAGAAATCAATAAAAGATCGAAAAACGTATCCATTTTGGAGCAATTTTGAAAAAATTTTCACATTTATAAATTAGGAACTATTTTTTGTGACGTTTTGACGATTCGAACATCGATATTGTCATTTTTTGAGAAAAATTATTTTAGCTGTCAAGACACGAACCTGGAAGTCGAAATTGTCAGCAAAAAGCGGCAGGACCGAAGGCGAGCACAAGTAAATGTGAGTGTCGATAAAACTGGAGTTGATATCGATTTGTTCGTGATTCAAAAACCATTCGAGTTCCAGTTTGACTTTTTTGTCGTCCTTGCAAAGTTTCTTGTGGAACAAAACTTTTTTGTTGGTTTTGTCGGCGACGAACATGCAGGATTGTTCTTTGAGAGTGGAATTGGAAATGGATCCAAGATCTCGAAAGATAAGAGTCATTGCGGCACCTTTGTCCTTTTCGCATTTTGTTCTGTGCAGAGCCATCAAATCTTTGAGATTAGCGTTGGTGAAAGCGTCTCCTCGAATGAGAATAAAAGCTCCACGAATCAAGCCTTTGGTGTCGATGTCTCGGAGAGCGTCGCCGAGAGATCGACAACCATCGGAAATGATCAGGGTCACGACGATGTCCTTGTAACGCTTGGAAGCTACATAATCCTTCAAAGATTCGATGTGATTGCTGCAGTAGAGAAACAATTCTTGCACTTGTGACTGCCTCAGAGTCTCGATAAGATAATCCAACAGTCGTACGTTCACCACTGGCAACATGATACTCGGACAAACATTGTGCACGGGATTAAGATTCGTAGTAAAATCATCCGCGAGAACAACAGCTTGAAGAGTGTCCGCCTGGCTCAATTTCGTATCGACGATACTTTTCTTCGATATTTTCGACATTTTAAGCGATAATATTACGCAATTAACATTTAATAACCGCTTTATCCATTCATGTATTATTCAGTCGGTGACTAGAACCCGAAATATGTCACTTAACATACGGATTTTTCCGATTGAGCGGCAACACGAATTTCAGGTTAGAATTTCATCACTCACACATCACACAACAGTTTTTCAGGTTAGGTCATCGATCATAAAAAAAGGACGAAATAACAAAACTAAAAAATGTTCGTACGCATTCGCCCTCTGGATTAATTGGCAGCCAATTAAAATTTTTAACTTTTTATAATTAGTATCGGTTGTTGGTCGTGTAGTGGGCGCTGGTAGCGTTCTTAAAATGCTTGGCAATTCATCATTTTTAATAAATAGATAATTTAAAAATCTGATATGAAGTTATCCAGTCATGGTAAATTTTTCGTCAAATGAACCCAGCCGGCTAAATATTCAATTCTTTGAGCAAGTTTAGTGTTGGTAGTGTAATTGGAATGCTTGGTAATTAGTTTTAGGATCACACTAATTAAGAAATAAAAAACACCGAACCTCCGAAAACGAAAAAATCCAGATTGCCAGATTTTGAAATGATTCATTTACTAAAAATGAAATATTACCAAGTATTTCAATAACGCTACCAGCGACTACCACACGACCAACAAAAGATATTGGTTATAAAACAATTAAAAAGTCCAATTGGCCCGGCGAATTTTACGACAGTCCTATTTTGCCTTCACAAACGGCTGCTTTCAGCGCCACAAGGTCAAACGTCCAATGTTGAAGGATGCAGATCTGTCTTCAGTTGCAAACACCCCGTTACGATTCAAATGTCTGAACACTTTTTGTTCTGACAAGATAAACCTGATGCCAAGATTGGAACATGGAGACAAGATTTCATCATTATTTCGTAACTGTACCTGAGTGTGTAATTCTAAAATAATGCTATCAGAGTGAGAGATAAACATTATCAAAAACTGTCGTCGAAAATCGCGATTAAAAATGTAGAATGGCACTGTATGCATATTTTTACAGTTTTTAAACAATTTCCTTAGTTTTTCAAGGGCAAAAATAAAATTTGACTAGTTCCCGGAATAATATAGCAAAGAATTTTCGGTTTTTATGTACGATATTCAACATTCGGCCAATCACGATAAATAATTTTACAAACTTCCTCAAGGGACAGTCTTAAAAATCGAGAATAACGATTGAATTACAAGATTAAGCAAATTCTATGATGCATTTGTACAAATCGTTCCCATGGAATGAATTTAACGTTAATTCAAATATTTCGGTGTGTGTGTTGGTGAGTAAAATTGCGATCGGCCATGACGGTTTTCGACAGCAGCGCCATAACCGGTAACGCGTGGTTTCCAATATGATTTTGAGTAGTCAGTCAGGTAATCGTACAGGTGTACGACACATGCGCAATAAAATCGGACTGCAGTGGTTGTCCATTGACGGAGTGAAGGAAAAGAGAAAGAAAAAAAGAATAGTCAGAGCGCGCGTGAGGAATAAAGGACACGTAAACCTTCGTATATATTCTGAGCGATGTATAGTGTGTTACACACGCGGTAGAGGCTTGGGAAAAAAAGTAAAAAACAGTTTACGAAGAGACACTGCGCGAGTTTGTGCCCCTGTACCCCCCTCCTGCGCCACCCTACCGTGGCGTTTCTCCCATCGCGATCGCCCCGTGGTTTGCGGAGTAGCGAGTACAAAGTGAGCGGGCCAGCCAGTGTTCAGTGGTGAGGCGCACCGTCAACTGCTGGTGTGCTTTCGCGCGTGTGCGTGTGCGGTGCCGGGTTTTTATTACTTTTTTTCGTTCCTTTCTCGCTTCGTCTTTACTTATACCTGCGATCTTATTCTTTCTCAATAAAAAAACAAGTTTTTAAAGTTCGCTTTGTGACAAAAAATAAAAAGAAACATCTTATTGCGAGAAAGGCATTAAAAATCGTGTGTAAATCGCCAGTTTTTTCGTTACAAGTGTTTTAAAAAGTGGTGGAGCGGGGGAATTCGTATAGTAAAGTTCGAAGAAAAAAAAAGTGTGTCAAAGGAAGTTATGCGGTGGGAACAAAAGTGGCAGAAGTGGATCAACGTGTCGCGTAAACCGCCGGCATCGGCGAACGCGTTTTAATACGACGAAATTTATAAGTACGATGAAGTGGTGATTTCGGTTGTTTTTATTTTTTTCCTTTTGTTATTATTGGATCCTTGAAGGAGAAATCTCGTGGGCCGGACGAACGGAGCTCATACTCGCTGAGAAACGAGGTACAGTGTCTTGTCAAATCGTATATACCTTTTGCGTAGTTTTTTTTCTTTTATAGTGTCTTAAAAAACATCGTTATCTTTATCCGTATAAATCGACCGTTACCGCAGCATAGCGCTCTCTCTCTCTCTCCCCCCCCCGCTCTCTCTTTTCCTCGTAATATACTCGCGGTAGAGCAGCGGACCTGTTGATAGCATCCGGACTTCGCCACGACAAAAATTTCTTTTATTTACGGATTCGTGACTTCCCCATGCCCAAACGTCACTAATTTCAGTCACCTTGATTCCACCAAATTTCAGTATATTTACGTCCCTTGAATGAAATACTTCACGAAGTTTGTTATGGTAATAAAATATGTGAATTTCTTCAAATTCTTCAATTCATAAGTGACTAAATATAAAATGACAAAATTGTATTTCATTTTTCGTACAAAAATGAGATTTATTATGATTTCTGAAATTTTTTTTCTATTTTTCACGAAATCTCGATTTTCCGACATTCTTTATTGATCGAACTGTCAATCGTCGCAAAATATCGTATAAATATACGTAAATAATTGCAAAAGCGTAAAAAAAACGATTTTGTTGTGTTTAATAACTACAGAACAATTTTGACGAGTGATTTTTCTTAAACTGTGACACGTTTGAAAAAAATGATATTTTTCATGAAAGGGATACGGTGTTATTAAGCCATGCAAGCATTCGAAAGTAGAGTAATATCGTTTAACCTTGTCGAACGTTCTTTTTTTTCGCCTTTCTTTTACTTTTATTACCTTTTTTTCCTCCTCTCTTCCTTCTTTCTTTCTTTCTTTCTTTCTTGAGACACGGCCGAGTGCTGAAAGCGAGGTTGCCAAATGTTGTGCATCGTGATATAAGGAAAGGTATATCTCTCGTCGTACCTGCTCCATCTTCCTCTCACGTATACACGTATCCGTCAAACTCCAGTCCTTCGACGTTTCAGTTTTACCTTTTCTTTCCTATCCTTTCGCGTAAACGTGACAAATATACATTTCATGATGTTCTTAATGTTAACACTATTTTTAATTACGAAATCAATTCCTAATGAATTGAAATAGTGATAATAATAATAATTATTATTATTCCAAACCCCTCTACATTTTTTTTTCGAACGTTGAGCCTCCGACGGTGTGGAAAACGACGTCAATCGTCTTTTTGGCACAAAAATAGTGATTTTTTCAACTTGAATTAAAAATATTATCAAGCGCAATAAAAGTCTGGTCTGTTTATTTTTTTTTTACTTGAAATTCTATTGATTTTTAAATTCGAAGATTCCGATGAAGTCAATTTTTTTATCGTTCGAAAAACGTAAGCAGCAGAAGATCGTGACGATGTTTTTTTCGAATGACGTTTGTAGATTTGATTGAAAAATATTTTCACATTGCGATGGAAAACGTGTTTCTCTCGGGATTCGAATTGAAAGGAAATTCTTCGAAACGAAAATGAGATTTCGTGTGTGAATGAGTGTGGATCGTTTTAGCAAAAAAACAGGTTTTTTTCCACGTCAGTCAACAAACCACTGTGCATTTTTTTTTTTTTACAATACGTTGACAGACTTTATATATTTTACACATTTCGTCACTCGTAAGAGCACACGGCGTTTTGAAAATACGTGAGTCACATGAGGAGAAGTCACCGCGAAGAATCGAGGCCTGTTGCAAATGATCGTGGAATGCGCTACTGCTAACAGAGACAGAATATCATTTTCTGCGATGAATCGTTGCGACTGAGATACAGAGAAAGAGAGAGAGAGAGAGAAAAAGAGTTGAGGAGATAGAGTATATAACGGTTTATAATTGTTTTTATAGAACGGACTTGCCATTCTGGAAAACATTGAGTTCCGAGAATTGCAACGCGCGGTACAAGGGATTCCTAGAATTGAGGTTTTTCGACGGTTTTTTTTCGGGAAACGTTATTTTATATCCTTAAGGCTTCCTGAAACAAAAAGAGAAAAAAAGAAACGGCAAAAATACAGTTCGAATCGTTAGCGTAGATGGAAATTAATTTTTCCAGACGAGCCGAATATTTATTTATTATTTCCGAGGATGATAACCTGCTCGGTGAACATTTTCTTATATTGCAATATTTTTGGAACTACGGTACAAAAGGTTTTTTCCGACTCTAATTTCATTTCATGTTTACGGCAAAATAATGTTTGGCTAAAAAAAATGTGACATTTCGAACGATGTTGCGTTGTTTTTTTTTTTTTCTACGAATTCATGGTCGGAACGTTTTTCCTGGAATTGTCGCGTATTTTTCGGGATTCTTGCCTGCTTCGCAGCGAGTCACAGTCGCATGCAATTCCACTAGTTATATTAATTGAACGAGTCGTATGTAAAATTTGTTCAGGTGACGATTCTAACGGGCCACGATAACGAGAAATTTGCGCATATTCTCGTTAAAAATACTAAAGTTCCGTAACATTTATAAAAAGTTTAATACGCTACGACCATCGGTCTGTTCAGGAAAAAAAAATAATTCTCGTTAAAAATACTAAAATTCTGTAAAATTTAATCGCTGTTCCAAGAAAAAAAAAAAAAAAACATCGTATTCGGAGGTGGAAAAAGATAAGAATGATAATCAATATCCAACGGAAAAATCGTTACTCATCGTACTCTCATTTCGTCAGTTATATTTATACTTTTTTTTATTTTTTTCAACGCGTTCATGGGACTCGAGCATTTACGACGACGTATAAATCAATTTTTTTGTTATTTCACATTCACGAATCAATTTTAAAACGTTTGGAACAGACCTCGGTTAACGATAAGCATAGATAAGAAATAAAAATTTGGACTGTAATATTCGATCGATTTTACAATCTTCTAATATCGATAGAATTGTGTGACGGTCCAGTTTTCCATTGAAATAGACGATTCACTAGAAAATAAACACAAGTAAATCACGTGGACCGGGTTTTTAGTGTTTATTTTACAAGATTCTAAAAAATATTGAAACAATTCAAAAAATTGAAGTTTCCAAAGTAACTCGAACGGCATAAAATGTTCCGATAGTTTTTTGTCAAGTCCAAGCCTTCCAATTATTCAATTTAAATTGAAGCATTTTTTTTCTAGATAGATAGATAGATATGGAATTTTACATGCATACCCTTATCGGGTTTTTACATGGGTGGTATTGCTCACAATTTTCCTCTTTACTCCTCTCCTCTTTCCCACATTTTTTTTCCACAATTCCATATTACCACCTGGACCTACATTTTTACGTGGATTCCGAACCACGGAATTTTTTTTTCTATTAAATTAAATTAATTTTTTCAAATTCAAGCATTTAGTTTTTTTTTCTTCGAATACAATTTTTACAATGATTTCATTGTTTTTTTTTAACATCATTTTCACAATGATTTCGTTGTAAAAATTCTATAAAAAAATAAAAAAATACTGAATGCTCGAATTCGAAAAATAAAATTGAATTTAACTTAAAAAAAATTACTTGAATTTAAATTCTATTAAAAAAAAAGCACTAAATGCTTGAGTTCAAAAATAAAAATGAATTTAACTTTGGAAAAATTACTTGAATTGTTCTTTCTTTGAATAGAATATTTGCAATGAAATATAAAAGTTAGATCGTAGAACCAGGGCTTTGACCAGAAGTTCTTTCTTCTGTGAATTCGAATTTTAATTGCCTGTGCAAATGTGCAAGTTCTAATTAAATTGTACCATGGATTATGTACTTCGAAATGAACTCGGACACCAGAAACTCTTTTGGTGAGATGGGGACTTGAAAATTTGCGTGATAACTTCGTAAAAAGAAGGAAATGACGGGTCAAAAAGGATTAATAAGTTCGAAAAGTTAAAAACTTGAGAAGTCCCGGTCGAAAGACTTTGGATCGCACAGTCATTTCATTTGAATAAAATCCCTAGATATTTATTTATGTTTGGAGAGTGTAAAATAATTGATAATACTATTTGGGCAATTATTTTTGCACGAAAAAGTTTAGCGAGTTGTAAATCGAAGGAAAGTTGCATTATTTAATGGAAGAAACAGTTCGAAATAAAAAAAATGTTAAAAATCCAATCAACAGATCGCGCTCGTTCGGAAAATGCCATGATCTATTTTTCCTTTTTTTTTTTCTTTTTTTGTTAACCTTGTTCTGGAATTTCATGTTCAGGGCTTATTTATTAAATGTTTTGGACGAATAAATGAAGCTTAAATTTAGTCAATTTTAACGCTCGCTTTAATATGTCTGCAAATAATACGAATGTAGATAATAGTCGACGTATCCGTAGGTATAATTGACGTGTGAGCGCTCAGCTTAGCGAACTCACGAGATTCTGCTCTTCGCAAATAACAAACATGCCAGTACCGCCCATCGTTGATAACGACGCGAGAAAAAACCGCGCCGACGACTACGAATTTCAATCTTTTCTTAAACAAACATTATCACCTTTGAATAGTCTGTTTCTGTTTCTTTATTTTCGTCTATTTGTCCTTGAATTCGTACGACAACGAAAAATGAAATTCAAGAAAATATGGTGCTTGAAGGTCGAGGCTTGATTAAAAATTGCTTTTGAATTCAAGAATTAAAAATCGTCGAAACCAAACCGCCGTTGAAGCCGAGCAAAAAAAAAACATTGTCAAGAAAGTAAGAATTTTTTTTTTTCTTCAAATTATGACAAGAAAAAAACTTACAATCATTTTCTGAAAATATTCTCTGTTTTTCAAAAGAGAATTCAGAAAGAAAATTCAGAATTTTCAAAATGTCACGTAAGATTATTGAATTGTTTAATTAATTCAATCAACTGTCAAACTCTTTTTTATTTTATTTGCAGAAAATTCCTAAAATTGCTCCATTCATAAAAATAACTTCTCTCTCTCTCTCTCTCTCTCTCTCTCTCTCTCTCTCTCTCTCTCTTTTGATGTTTGTACAACAAGTGGCGATATTTAATCATGTGCGAGTGTTGCTTCGCACCATGAAAAAAAAGAAAAACATATAAACATGAGTGAATTGTTTGATCGAAATGGTAACCATGCTACAAAAGTTTTTTTCCAACTCCCTCATGCGAGTCTGACATGCTAAAAAGCAAAAGACAAAAAATCCCCAACGATCTACATTTAATTGAACTTTAAGAAGGAAAATAAAATGCTTGAAAAAAGAAACTTTGTCCCATATTCCAACAATGCATGGTCGGAAGAATTCACGAGCACTGTTGCAAAGAAACAATAAAAATAAACAATTGTACAGTCTCGAGTCGTGTTTGACGTTTTGATTTTTCGTTCATTTTAACTGCACACAATGTTCCCGTAAATAACTTACATCCTTTTAACCTCTTTTGCCAAACACTCATGAATCTTTGTCTTCATGAATTATTAATAAATTAATAAATACGAAAAATAATGATTATTTATTGATTTTTGCTTTATTTGATAATTTTTTTCTTCATAGAAATAATTCAGGAGTTGTATGTCTGTTTTGTTGTTCTGTGGAACTGTAAATGGTGACCATAAACGTCAAAACATGGTTTGCAGGGAAATATGGTCTGTAGGGAAACAATTCGAATACGTGGCTGTTTGTACGAAAGAGAAAGAGAATGATTTGCTTCGAAATTCATCAGGGACCATGTAAACATGACCAGCTCTCCAGCCAAATAAGCCAATGCCCATTAAATGAACTAAATATGCATTAAACGACGAAAGATCTGCGAGCCTTCCTCTCAGGTGACAATGAACACAGTATTTGGGAAATGTTCAATATTTCGTCCTCGTTTCCTAACCCATCCGAAACGTTCGACGCTCGAATTCCTTTATTAATCCCCATGGATATATTTATCTCGCTCCGTATCTGTTTTTCGTGATGAAAATCCAATATGGCTGGAGTAACGATAACGTTCACACACACAATATTCGCCGTTTCGGTCATTTCTACGATCTGCACATTCGGGACCAACTTAATTTACGATTCACATTATTTTTCATTATACGAACATTTTTTCCAACTATTTTTCATCACTTTACCAACTTGTTGAAAAGAAATTATCTTGAAATTGAAATAAATCGATAAATAAAAATAACTATTGGTTTAAAAAACGAAATAATTTCATAATTCATGGTTTCTAATTTTAATTTATCCATCGATGATTTTTATACATTCAAGAATCATTTAAAAATGTTTTCAAGTCACGTAATCGCTCGAAAAAATATGAAAAATTGATGAATTAATTGTTATTCTGACATTACATTAAATTTGGAATGACGTCAACAACAATAATCATGATATTAATTTAATATCGTACCGATCAAATATCAATTAGTGTATAACGAATCCTGCAAAGCTTCGAGCGAGTGCCTTGCACTCGCGACTGGAAGGCATAAGAAACAGATGGACGTCTGTTCTTTGTCATTTCCCCTCTCAAAACGGTCAGGGCGATTAAAAAAAGAGGAAATAATAATAATCAGCTTTACGATACTCAGCACATCGTAGTATTCGTAGTACTATAGCGTTTGCATTTATATATAAATATAAATATATAAATATATATATACATATTGATACGAGTCATGCGTGTAATAATATGTGCCTGCCCCAACGTCTTCGATCTGTGGGTGTGTGACAAACAAGAGAAAGATCAGAGAATCACTCAAATATATGTGTACATAAACGTGTGTGCGTATAAAACTGTGAGCACGACGAAGTATGGAGTCGATTGTCGAAGCTAAAGTTGACGAGCGCGCGTAGCATCGAGACCTCGAAACTGCTACATGTTCCTTTTCCTTAACACATTCGTAACACACGTTCCCAGTGTCGCGTACACTCTCGAGCTCTCGAGCCTCGTTCTCTCATGTGCGTGTTAATATAAATATAAATATATACAGTCTTCATCGATATTTCTTGGACGATTCCGTCTCGTCAAATCGTTGAAGGTCACACGAACTCATTCGATCAGTGTTTTTTATTTTTCATTCCTTATATTTTTATTAAAATTTTTGAAAAAAGTATTTGATCAATAAATTTAATCAAAAACATTACGACGATGAAAGCTCAATATCAAATTTATTGTGGAATGTAATTGAAAATAATTATTCAAGTCGCTAATATAAAAAATAATAACAATCGTTATAATATAATGAAATAAAAACAATTTAGAAATACATCTCGACACTGATAAATCAAATTAAAATAGAGAAAATCCATGTCCATTCGTCTTTGTTTTGTTTTTTAAGCAGTAGCTTCTGACGTGTGTTGCATTTTCTTCAAGCAATTTTATTTTCAATAAAACTTATAACTCTGTCAGCCGGAGTTTGCCTTTTCCTCAAGAGGAATGTTTGACCTCGAAAACAAAACATTGACTAGAAGACCGTCCCGATGACGAGTTTGCCCGGGACTTTGACAGGTTTCCTGGAATTCGACCGGCGCTTCGTCCCCAACTTTTTGTTTACACTGTTTTTCTTCGTATTTTTTTTTCTGTCCCCCTGAATTTTGTGACGGTATCGCGTCCGTCTAAAATCGAGTTTCAATTCCGCTATCGTACGAACGTATAAAAGAGTCTTATCAACGGATTTGTAACTCGAAGCTTTCACCAACATTTCCGAGTACACTGTTCCGAAGTACGCACACACTGGACTTCTCTGTTTAGCTCGATACGTTGCTTCACACGCGGTGATATACCAAAGTGCCTTCTATTTGCGTGTAAACGAATGTGTGTTAAATGTGTATCGCCCGTTGTCCGGCTTTGTTTTACGGTAATCGGAGCGCGACATACACGCCATGTGAGAGGGCACCTTGAAAACATCAGCATCGAGCTCCACTCTTTGTTTGTATTTTTTTATATTTATTTTCCTCTGCGTTCTAATTCTCAAAAATACGAATTGATGGTTTTAGACTCTCGCACAATTCTCTTCACCCATCGCAGACCTCTGTTTGACAATTTAAAAAAAATTGACTCTCGGATGAACCTGTAATCAAAGTTCTTAAAGCTCGTTACAATTTTTCGAAACGTCAAACAAAAATGATTCATTTTTCCTATAAATTCATCGGAATTATTAATCAAGTCAATTTTCGCCATTTTTTTTACGGAATTTCAAAATTACTAGAGCTTCTACAGATTGGACGAAGAAAATCGATATCCTGGGTCTTTTTTTGAAACTTATTATCGTGTAAATGTTCGAAAAAATATATTTTTAAGCAGTTTTAAAAACTTGAATACAATTTACGAAATTTACGAAATTGTGACCAGGTTTTGTAGCTGTTTTTATGTAAAGTACTTATAAACTCAATAGAATTTGCATAAAACATAGAAATTTTGTTTACTAGGCTCTTTTGAATCGAGAAAATATCCAATTTCTATGTAATTTGTTTGGGAATCGATATCCTTAAAAAATGGTACAAAACAATAATAGCATTACGACTATTTTTTTTTCTTCGTCTGTTTTATAACTTGGCTCGTCCTTTCTGAAGGTCGTTAACTATTTGAAAATATTATTTTAACTGCTTTTCCGAGTTAATGTTCTCTTTAAACGCATACGAGATTGAAATCTCGAAAGTTTTGGGCGAAATACGAATGTTTCTAAAGGTGGAAAGAAGAAATATTACGAAAATATGTTTCATATACGATATACGTATATGGAAAATGTTCAGCAGTGACAATAGGAAAAACAGCGGTCGATGAATCGTAGACGTGCTTAAACTGTACTTGCCCCTGTCGTTAAAACGTCATTTGCATCCTTTCTCTCTCTCTCTCTCTCTCTCTCTCTCTCTCTCTCTCTCTCTCTCTCTCTCTCTCTCTCTCTCT
>JACEOJ010000055.1:229870-257518 GCA_013761285.1 Campoletis sonorensis
TCTCTCTCTCTCTCTCTCTCTCTCTCTCTCTCTCTCTCTCTCTCTCTTTCTATCTTTTTTTCTTCTCGTTTCATTCCGCATGACGAGACATCTCTCTACACAAACGAACCTGGGCTTCAGTCAAAAAGTTGCGTGGCGACTTTTCGGCGTTTTGATTCCCTTAACTCCATATATCTCGCTATATATATATACATATATTATCAGAAGAAAAGCATTTGACGCAAACGGTGACACATTACTATACATAATGTTATATTGTATGTACTATAATAGTCGTAAAACCGACGGGAACCCTTCCATGAAACATTTTATCCCTCATATAATACATCTACGGGGCATTCCATACCGATTCGACCTGGGTCTGACCCTTCAATTCTTTAATTTAGTTGCAAACGTTATGGGTTTCGAAACCCATAAAAAAAAAAAAATCTCTTAATTTTTTTCGGATTTATTAGTCCATCCACTCGTAAGATACGATTTTTTTCGAACGGAAACTGTAAATATCTGAAAAATGGATCAAGGTGAAAGATTTTTTGGCAATTGGGTCAAGAGAATTATTGATTTTTGGATCACAGCTCATTTTTAAAATTTTTTTCAAGAAATCGAGATAAAAGTTCGACCAATTTAATGATTCTTGGGACCAGCCGATTGAAAATAGGCTTCTATTTATTTGTTGCAGTTGAGCACAAAAAGTCCTTGAATTCGAAAGGTTTTACATTTTTGATTAATTTGAAAATAAATAGTTACCATGAACCTCGACCTATTCAACGATATTTGAGGCCAGTCTCATCGTAAAAATATTTTTTTTAATAGATATTTTTTCAGTTTTATAACTCTGATTGATTTGATAATTTCTTGGAACTTTTTCGGGAATCGAGAAAAAAAATTTGTCAAAAAGGACGATAATAAAAATTTTGTCATTTCAAAAATATATTTGGCAAATAATGTATCAATGTACCAAATCAATTGTTGAAACGACAGCATTCTTGTTATCATTGCGAAATATTTTGTTGGAAATATTCAACCAAATAATCGTTTTTCCTAAGATTTTTTTTTTTCTCAGTAAGGATTTCTTGATTGTCGATTTAACATGAACTTACCCGTGTGCTTATGTGCATATAAATATGTACGATGTACGTTTTGCTCGGGTAATAATATTTCGCGAATGCACTGAGCAAAATAATCGTTCCGATTACGCAAAATTGAGTTACCCTCCGTCGATCGTTGCACTCTCGTGCACGTGTGCAATTCCCTTCCATATGCGTTCTCCTCGGTTGTACTATTTACGGTCAGAAGAACGACGAGACATATATATTTACAGGCAACAGGACCCCATCCTTGCGGATGTCAAAATTTTGTAAATATTTCAATATTTATTTCAATAAATTGACAGAGTGAATTTTCCCCCTTTTTTTGTTGGCCAAAATATATTTGCATCGATTACGTTTCGTATCAATTTTGTGATAAAAGAAAACCGAACAATGGGGAACAGGATTTTTACGAATCGAGTCCCTGATAAAAGGCCTCAATGACGTTTATTGACAAGTGAATATTTTTTACTCTAAAGAAAAATACTCTAAGGAAAAAAAGAGAGTAACAAAATTGCATGGGCATTTTCAATATTTCGAAAATAAATGGACGACCACAAATTTGAAATCGAATTTAATTGATAAAATGTCAAAATTGACATTTTTGCAATACTATTCAAACACAATTATTATTTTTCATTATTTCAGCATCAAAGGTCGTCAGAATTGAATAAGAAAATTAAGTCTGTTGTTCCATGAAGCAGGTTCGAATAATTTCTTGTGCAACCACTTCAAATATTTTCTTGTCATTCCAACAAAACGAACACTTCAATATCGTTCGAAGAAACGTTTTTTTTTTCTTTAATTTATTCACCAGTGACAGGAAAATTTAAAATCAGAATGAATCGAAAATATCCAGCAAGGAGGGTTAACATTTTTTTTGTGCTTATGAAATATCATTCGGTCTGAATATTTCGACTGTCCTTTGTGTCATTCTTTAGGTACAGGATAACAATGAATAAAAGGACATTGAAACTGGCACTTCACTCGAGATATTCCTCTCGTTATATTAGACCCACTTCAGTACATTTAATATAAACTGGAATTTAACTTTTTTCAAAAATATTTTATTATTATTATTATTATTATTATCATTATTATTTAATAACGACTCTCGGTGGGGTCGTTTCGTCGATGTTTTGCACGGTTCGTTCACCACTCTTCGCTGCATTCGAATATCGCCAGCTCGGAGAATATTGCTTTGTCTGTTAACCTCTCGAAGCAATATTGTACATTTTTCTTTAGCCTCCAGTTTTCTCCAGCCTTTGCATTTCGCTCACTCTTGCGTAATAATTTCTATTTATTCTCCTCGTTTCATATTTTTATCTGTGGATGCTGTCATTTTTGTTTTTTTGTTTATCGTTCTTTCGTTTTGACCCTTTCGCAGTACAAAAAAGCTTGACCCTTTACAAGGTCGTTTTACTTTCACTCTCTCTCTCTCTCTCTTTTCTCGTCGTTTTCATTACGTTGACTACCTTTTATTTATACATGGGGTTTGGACTCTTAAACAGTATTTTCTGTCACTTTGTAAATTTGACATTTAATCGTTTATTATGGGAAAAAATATAATTATGTTTACGTCCTGCCAAAAATTCTTCTACGAGACAAAAAAGTCACTTTTTTTTTTGTCTTTTTTTCCAAACGACTCTGCCACTTTGAATTTGACGTTTCTTTTATTCTGCAATCGATTTTTTTTCCATTTCGTTCGACGTGAATAGAGGATTGAAAAAAAAAAGAAAACAGATAGTGCTCTTGAAAAGAGAGGAAACGATTGAATAATAAATTCAGTAAATCAGAAACTTTGACGATTGAGCAAAGCTTGGATTTTTTTTTTCTCGAATAATACGAATCAATCATTGCGCTTATTACACTTTCGAGTAATTAGTTTGGAGCGATTTAATATCGTTACGTTGTTTTTTTTCTCTTCGTATTTATACGAACGATATAACACACTTATCATTTGTCAGAGAATATATACTCGAGAAATATGAAAGAGCCGTGAAATAATTATCATACATTCATTAAAGAATTTACGGAGGCGTTATATATATATTTATATTTATATTTATGTATGTGTGTGCTATGTATAAAGTATTTATGTTGCGTGGCGTTTCAAACCAAGCGTAAAGTAACAAACTTATGATATACACGCTACACATATTTGTATATAAAAGCGAGAGTAAGATATGCACGTTTCTCACGATCGCTCGATGGAATTTTACTTTTTTTTCTTCTTTTTATTATTATTATATTAATTTACTAGTGTTGCTTATACACACTTGTCGTCTATTGTTGCTTCTTTGCTGATCACGTCACTGGCTTTCATTGTAAATATACTTTGAAATTTTTTTTTTTCTTTCGTTCATCTATAACTTCTGGTGAGTATTGACGAGGTTCGATTGGTCATTAGCGATCATAATTGGAAACAAGGAACGGAGAAATGATCAAATACTATTTTTCCAAGACAATTTGTTGACATTTTGCGCGAATCTTCTTGAGCGTCGTATTATAATGGGTAAAAAATTTGAGAAGGTTTCACCGTCTGGTAATCGAGATATTCAGTGTTTAAAATCGCAACTTTAACACGAGGTCTTATGGGAAGTTACGAAAAAACGACGATATTTTACAACTAATAACTCGATTTCTAAACGGTCGAACTTGCTCGAATTTAAACCACGGTTGAGTATGATTGTTAAGAAGATTCAGACGAATTTTAAACAATTGAACTTGGAATTTATCAAACGCATGAGAAATGATCGAACCTCCTTTTTTTTCTCCGCGAGTAAATGCTCCATCGGCTCACATTTGACAATTTAATTTGAAGTTATCAAAATTTTGAGATTATAGCAAGAAAAATTGGAAAATCAGTCGTCGATTTTACTGCGGGCTCAATTATTTGTCAATTATTATCGAAAGCGCGTCAATATTTTTCAGATCAAAAGTAAAGTAACTTTTATTTAGATTTGGTGCGATTATCGATTGATCCAAAAACGAGGTTATTTTAATCGCAGAAATTTCGTTGTACGGTGGATGGACCAAAAATTGTAAAGAGTTTTTGTTTATTTAGGTTGAATTGATGCTTTCGTAACGGGTTTTCGAACTCGACACGTTATAAAAATCTAAAGTATTCAGGAATTGGAGAAGATCCTTGCCGAAGGGCTTTTTCTCTCGAAGTCTTTCGTCTCGAGGCTCGCCCATAAATAAGGGCGCCCCGCGGGGTGACGGGATTTAGAATTAGCAGAGTACAATGAAGCATCGCGCAATGCCAAGAGGCTCAAAATCACGTAGACAGAGAATGAGAGAGATAAAAAATATCAGAGAAAGTTATTAAGAGAGAAAGAGAGAGAAAGAGAGAGAGAGAGAGAGAGAGAGAGAAAAAAAATACGAATGCATTAATAAAAATTAAAATCACAATGGTCCATATACTGGCTCTCTACTCGGAGATTTCGGTCTCTGTGCCGGCTGAATATTCTCTCATTCGTTCCATATCTTTCTTCCCCTCTCCCTCTCCTTCTAACCCCTCAGTCTTTCTTTTTCTTTTTTTCTGTTTTTCGCAATCTCTCTCTTTCTCTCTCTCTCTCTCTCTCTCTCTTTCTCTCTCTCTCAATCTCTCTTTCCTTCGATCTTAGAACTAGAAAGAAAGAGACACAAGAGCAGGATCGTATCTCTGGAAATGAAAAGGAATACCAGTATATAGGGCAAACCAGAATTTTTTCTTTTTCAATACCAACCTTTGCATTAGGATCGAGAACCGAGCAAGACCAAGAGAGAGAGAGAGAAAGAGAGAGAAATTCGTTTTTTTTTTCGTTCTACCTTCTTTTCTCTTCCTCTCCCTATGTCTCTCCTTCGTTCTAGTCTCTTTTCGTTACACATACACACATCGTTGTGAGAACCTACGAAATTCTAAGCAAACTCTGTCAGAGAAAGATGCACAATTGGATGTACATCCTCAGTATATGTTCGTAGGACACATATATTTTATTGCACACTATTCCGACTGACCAGCTTGCCCGTTTGTCTGCTATAATACACCGTAAACTAGTAATGCTTTCCGTATGACAAACGCTGGGCACCCGAAGACGGTATGAGACACTTTTTTTCACGATTGCAGCCGATTGCATCCACCAATACTTCAGATTTCAACGACTTCTGATCGTAAGACATAAATAAAATAATTAAAAAAATTACTGTATCGTCATAACGAGGACAATGTCGTCGGTTCGTGGGTTTCTACCCAAAAAATCGCAGTTTTTTTATTCATTTGTTCCATTGAAAATGAAGAAAACAGAAACCGAGTATCTTTATCGTCCACGTTGATAAAAATGTCCGGAAATGCTTTTGTGAACTTAGAAATCATTGAAAAAGTTCGTTAGATCCGCGGAAGTAGCATTGAAAAGTTGAGAAACGATTGGAGTATTAAAAAGTTGCAGATTATAACTCCGTTTTGATTCAAGTTTTCTCTTCTGATAACAGCAGAGTTCGAGTCGTGATAAAATTGCTTGAAACTGCACCGAGAAACCCAAGAAGTACGTGACGCGACTATCAACTCATTGCGAGCGATTGGGAAGCTGTTGAAGACGAAAATTTGCAGGTTTTTCTCAATAGAGAGCAAATATCTATGAATTTATGTCCTCGAATAATGGAATAAATGGTTGCTCGAATAAATGGGAAACTGAAAAATAAAAGATAAACTTTTCACGGCGTTGCAACGATGAAATCATCAATTTTTTATAACGGAAGAAGGGAAACCCGTGCGCAAGGAAATGATGTTGATGTACTGGAATCTGCAGCTCTTTACGGAGCTCCAGGCTGCAATGGCGATTTTTTTTCTATGGAAGTTTAACTCCACTATGCTCGTCTCAGCGCACACATCTTATCAACATTGTTGATGTAAATTTCACCTTCTTTTCCTTACTCTCTTTCTCTCTCTCTTCTTTTTCGTTCCCTTTGATGCTTCGAGCGTTTTCTGAAGACCAGTGAAACCACATAGCGAGGAGAGACCTATTGATGTATACATTTACTGAATAATGAAAAGACTTGGCTTGACGCGAATACGAAATAACTGCCGGGGCTCATAGACTATCTCAATCTCTTTCCGCACTCTCTCCATGTTCTTTCTTCACTCTTTGCACAACATAATAGTCAACTGGCCGGGTACAAGACCCTTCTTAGTCTCACGGGCGGTCCTCTTTCTCTCTTTCTCTTTCTCCCTTTATGCACGATCACATCTTTCCCTTAAAAGCCACGTGTTGGCAACATGCATCATGAAAAAGCTTATTTCCGAGACATTTCTACCCATAACGATCGCTTTCGCCACAAAAAAAAAGCAATAATTCACTATTCCTCTAGGGAATTTCTGTAATTCGCACCTAATTCAACTGTAGGCAAGGACTGCTCGGATTTGGTCGTTACTTCATTGAATATTGACTTTTGTCTTAACGAGATTCGATCGCCATAATCATAATAATCATAATTAAACCCATAATAAAATTTTGAATAATATTTTTAAATGACTGCAATGTCGTGGAGTTTCAGAGTTTTTGTTAATTTCCTCGTGCAGAAAATGTACAGAACTTGGTTCGATCATATGGGGATCGAGGTTTTTATCCCGTTTTTATTGTTATTTTTTGTCATGGTTATGGACTTCTGATGATGGACGAGAGTAAAGCGGGTCTAGTTTGACGAGGGTTGATTGGGGCCCTTGGCGAGACAGAGAGCCAGCAAGTTCTAACTTTTGCTACAACAATGAACGAGAATTATATACATCAGGAGTCGAGAGTAAGAATAGGATACGCGATGTTGGCAATAAAGTTCGCTCGCGGTCAATTGATGTCAAGTCCGCGGGGTCAATCGCGTTATCCAGTAGTTCAGAAGGGGAAAAGTAGAAAGAGAGAACGAGAGAGAAAGAGAGAAAAAAGTAACTTTGTATAGCACCGATCATTCAATCCAAGAGACAAGAGTTGGAAATTTAGAATGTTTCACTTACACTGCTTTGCATCCAAGTTCTCTATTCTTCAACTTTTTCACACGCCTCACTAAATATTCTCAAGGAGTTTCGGTACAAGTCATACAATGTTATGGTTCAGCTTATCTTTAGGGAGAATCAAGCGGAGAAATTCTATTGTTCTCAAGCGAAGCGCTAACTTCACACAACAAAATTTCGTATAAAAATTACATGATTACTGAAAAATCGATCGTTTTCATTGACCAAAAAATGAATAATTAATAAACTTTGCGTAGACAAAATATTTCATTTTCTGGTGGCACAATTGTAATGATATTTTCAGTGCTTTGACAGTTTTTTATAACCTTTTTCACACTTTTTCGCATCGTTTCATGCACATAACTGAAGTTTAGGGATAGCGTAGGCACGTCTCGATGTTAAAAAGTGACTTTTCATTTGAGAATTTTGTGGAAACGGTGGAGACAATCGTTTTGAAACTTGGAGGACATATTCACGAAAAGTCAAAGAACGTACCGTAGAAATTTGAATAAAATGGTTCCATTTCGTCACTTGTACCGAAACTTCTTAATAAATTCAATTTTCCTTTCTACGTTTGTGTGTTTGTAAATGTTAAAAAATTCATGAATAATTCGATACTCGTTGATTCCTACCTTCCAAAATCAATCCCAGGAGCTGTGTGAAAACTCGATCATAGTTTTTCATCCAATTTTTACTCCTTCAAATTAATACGATCCATTGGAAAGTCACACATGTATGACAAATCAGCAGAAATTTGTAAGTGAGCCGTCTCTCGTTGGAGAATTATAAAAAGGCTGATATAAACACGTTACTCAACCGCTCACCGTGGATAAAACACGCGTAAGCAGGAAGTTTTTAAACCTCGTTATCGACCAGTAGATGCTGAATATCTGTTTATATGCAATGTATACGTTTATGACACTAGAAGTTTGTCCTGTTCGTTGAAATCCTGAACTCGAATGACTGGATCGACTCAAGTGTTACAAGGCGTTATACTAGCAACGTTCGCGACTCGCTAATATTCGCTACGATCGTGTCTCGTGGGGTCAATGATCGCAGAACAAACGTTTAGATATTTTTACTTATCCACGTTTTAATTGATTGTTTTTTTATTTTTATTTTTTTCGCGGTCATAGCAAACCCACCGGGACGGTGAGGATTTTTAGCCAACCAAAAATATTTCTGACAAAATACGAGACCACCCTGTTTTTTTTTTTATCGCGAGGCGCTTCGAAGACTCGATGGTCAATTTTTTGTTTTGTTTTTAATGAAAAGCTAAATTTTTTATAGCGTTATATGGTAGAGTATCGAATTTTGAGTAAAAAAGTATTTCAATTTATTGGCTACGGAGTAATTTTATTTTTTAAATCTGTCTGGGTTGTGAATATTTTCATTTTTGGCCATTTCTGTGATATTCTCATTAGAGAAAAACGTCTGTTGCATTTTTTCGAAATCCTCCTAATCCAGTGGCACCTTGTTACGGAAAAGTGGGGGGAAAACGGGTCGATGTCGACCCTAATCCGTCAAACGTTAACACTTTTATGTCATTCCGGAGACTCGGAATTTTCGTGGAGGTCGATCGCTCGTACACGAAATATCTCCGATTGGTAACGTTTGACATGAAGAAAGATGAAGTCCAGAGTTGAAAAGTGTTCTGGAAGGAAATCCATTGAAAAACGAGATTTTGACGAAACGATTTTTTTGTAATTCGAGAAAATGAACGGAATTATTTCAATAATGATGAACGCTTTAATTGCATTTGCCATTTGGGTCATTTCGCTGTTGAAACTTGAACATTTTCTCTAATAAGACAACATATTGTTCCGTACAAAAGTCTCAGAGGTACAAAAAATCGTTCACCAGAGAGAAGCCCGTGTTGACCTCTCGAGGCTTTGCTAAGACTTCGGACGACCCGGTGGTTCGTGCAACCCCGGCCACCAACGGCCTTCCTTTTCCATCCGCACTTCCTATATATTCCATCGCGTTAAGCAGAAGCTTCATAAATGTAAAAATGTTGAAATAAACACAGTTGTTGCAATATTCAACGATAAAAATAATAAAACGTCTCTTTATGCCTATTCCCTACTGATTGAAGCCTCAGGCCACCCTAGAACTTTCGAAAAATCGATTTTTATTTGTTTTTATTCAAAATGGTCCCCTAGGACGTCAAAAATGATGTCCCAAAAAATTATGGCCGGGAAAAACCTCCAAGTACTCGGTTCTCGAATTTTAGTACAAGACCGTCTGGTCCGCAGCGAACTACTCAAAACTTCAAACGCGTTTATCTCAAAACTGCATTTTTTAAGCTGGCCGGACTCATAACTCAGACGATTTTCAACCGATTGACTTGAAATTTTGAATATCTCTTTGGAAATACATTGTCCGTGGAAGTACGTGGGATTTTTTCTTTATATCGCATTGTTCATTTGTTATTAACAATTATCTGACGATTTTTTAGACAAATTTATCACTTTCCACTTTAGAAGTGCGCCGTTTGGCCAAAAATTAATTGTTTGTTGCTTCACGAGTCCGTGAACAATCAAGAATTTGTTACCGAATTGCTTACGCACACAATTTTTTATTTGTTTATTGAATAGTTCACTTGAGAAAATGAGGGAATATTTAACTTCAGATTTTTCTATTTATCGATAGTTTCGATTACTTTAGAAATAGAATCGATTATTTATTTATTTATTGAGCGCTATACATTCTCCAGAATTTTATTCCAATATATGCGGTTTTACATTCGAACACATACACGTTTTCTGTTTTATGTAAAAATGAAATATCGAGTAGAGAAAGGCAAATGTTTTACGTAACGGTTTTGTCCGAATGGCCGCACTGCGTCGATATTCTTCGAGGGATTCCAATTAAGTCGAGCGTTTGCCCGTAGTTGACGAGCGCAACGCTTCCTGTCTTTTTCCCCCGCACTCGAAAAAAAAAGAAACAAACAAATTCATTACTAGTTGACTCACTTTAAAAACAATAAAAATAAAATTACCGCGACACCGCCGTTCATTTCGCTTCTCAAACTCCATTTTTCTTTCAACCCCTTCGTACGGCTCATTCGATTTTCCTGGATCTTCGAAAATGACCACAGTTTAATATACGTGTCAATTCTACTGACGACTGGTCTTCCAAATTCTTTTGTATACTTTAAGGAGGTTCGATCGTTTCTCACGCGTTCGATAAACTCCAAGTCTAATTCTTTAAAATTCGTACGAATCTTCTTAACAATCATGCTCAGTTCTGGGTTAAATTTGAGGAAGTTTGACCGTTTAGAAATCGAGTTATTAGTTGTAAAATATCGTCGTTTTTTCATCGTAACTTCCCATAAAACCTCGTGTTAAAGTTGCGATTTTAAACACTGAATATCTCGATTACCAGACGGTGAAACCTTTTCAAATTTTTGACACATTATAATACGAGGCTCAAGAAGATTCACGAAAAATTTCAAAAAATTGTCTTGGAAAAATTGTACTTGATTATTTAAGTGCTTCTACCAAACTAGTTCAATCTTTTCGACATTTTGGACAATAGATTTTATTCAATTTCTTCAAATAAAAGACTTTTGTTCAGTTTTTGGCGAAATGTATTTGCCTAGGATCGCGAAAGAATTGACGGTTTCTCTTAGACGAGGGTTAATATCGACCGTCCAAAAAAAAAATATATAGGGGAAAGCAAAAATAAAAAACAAGTATAATGTGCTCGTCAAGTTTACCTTGTCTTTCTGACATGTGTCACTCTCCATATTTCGAAGCTTCGACCTCCGAGTTCCTTTTTCTCAACGTTTTCATTTATATTCCTTTGGAGAATCAACGATATAAAAGAAATGAGAAAGAATAAAGAAGAATGTGAAATAGGAAACCGTGCATGGTAAAAAAATAAATAACTTAAAAACATTGTGCACAGTCGTTGGCCACTTGGACAAACAAAATCGTGCAGTTATTGACATTATTTTACTTCTATTTCTTTTTTTACTGATCCTTTATTTCTCAATAAGTCACTAACAAACATTTTAGTCGAGAAATATTTATCGCCATCCCATTTTCTAACTGCCCTCCTTTATATCACGTTCCATTGGACGATTAAATGATTTCGATATGAGTTATTGATGAAACGATTTCAGTCAGCACTATACTCTCGCTGATTGCAATCGAATGCAGTCGCGTTAGAATCCCAATCAGAAAAATATACCTGGCTCCGATCCAAAAACACACTCTTTGCAGCCAATTCGCACGATGCTTCACGATTCACCAATTTACCATTTAGCAGAATTATTTGAACGCCAATTATCTTCAAATTTTTATGAAAGGATTTTTTAATCGTTAATAATTAATGTTGACGAGGAGAATGATTTTTATTTGAAAGAAATAATTGATTAGCAACAATTTCATTCGGAAAACTAAATCAGTTCATTGGTTATTAGGACATTTATTTTTCAACCACTTCATTTGCAGTATAAATTTTTTTTTTGTTTGATCTTGATTGAAAAATCATACAGTTAAGGAGTCTCGGTACAAGTCATACAATGTAATGGTTCAGCTTATCTTTAGGGAGAATCAGGGGAGAAAATTCTATTGTTCTCAAGCGAAGCGCTAACTTCACACAACAAAATTTCGTATAAAAATTACATGATCGCTGAAAAATCGATCGTTTTCATTGACAAAAAAATGCATAATTAATAAACTATGTAGACGAAATATTCCATTTTCTGGTGGCATAATTTTAATGATATTTTCAGTGGTTTGACAGTTTTTTATAACCTTTTTTACATTTTTTCGTATCGTTTCATGCACATAACTGAAGTTCAAGGATAGCGTAGGCGTGTCTTTGTGTTAAAAAGTGACTTTTCATTTGAGAATTTTGTGGAAACGGTGTAGACAATCGTCTTGAAACTTGGAGGACATATTCAGAATAAGTCAAAGAACGTACCGTAGAAATTTGAATAAAATGGTTCCATTTCGTCACTTGTACCGAAACTCCTTAATATTATGTTTCACTTTTGATGGTAATGATTATTTTGAAGGTTATTGTCCAAAATTTCGTGATGTCGTAGTTCACAAGATTTATTATAACATCTAGCAAATTAATATGAGCTGTCAACAGTGAGAAATTTTGCGTCGAGGACTAGGTCTCAAGGAGGACACGAGTACGTTTCAAACACGAAGGTGGTTAAGCGGTGTTGTTATATACGTCACAATTGTTTGCGGTTCGTAGGACAAGTTGTAGGTGTATTATTATAGTATATACACGAAGATGCAGGTGCGGTATGAAATTCTAGTGTTCTAAGAGAGCTCTTTACCACTGCGACAACCCGTACATTCTCCTCAACATCATCACACCCTCCTACAACGAGAAATCTCTGCTTTACCCCTTAAAGATCCTCTTACACTTTGTCTACCACTAAAAACACGTCGTATATAATACAAAAGACTGACGATAGTAGTTTTACACTAGATTTTCAACTCGAAAGACTTGAGTCACCGTAGCACATGAATTTTACTCCAAAATTATCGTGTTTTTCATTTTTTCGTAATTAACTCAACGTTTTGCATAAAACTTAATTAAGAAAAGAAAAAATTATTGAATTGGCGATTGTTTTGGTAGAACGGAACAAGAATTTTTATATTATTAATTAATTCCTCAATTATTTGACACTTTCCACCTTTTTTTTGAAAAGATTTCACTCGAAAATTCTTATTTTTCTTGATAAATTTAACACTTTTTGCAAATGACTTAATTATTGAAAACGAAGAACATTATTTTTCTTAAATTTTCCATTTTCTAGTTACGATTTTTCGAACTCTAAATTTTCATATTAATATCTTTAGAGTATTTTCATTATTATTACGAAAAAGTGGCACATCGTAAACGGATTTTTGAAACTTTTTTTAAACCGATTTTTTATAATCATTCGGATCGTCACAGATTAAATTAGAGGCAAGCAAAGTGTTGTAAATTGTTGTTCAACAAAACTCAACAAAATTCGAGGAAAAAACACTATTTTTTCAAGTTTTCATTTACTATCTTTTCAGATGCTTTTAATATAGATGTACATGTAAATCCTTATGTAAACCAGCTGTTGTTTAAGGGTTTAACGTGTATATAATGACGCAACGCATGTGCGGTACATTTTAGAGAGCTCAGTGAACCAAAGGGTTCCTCGCTAAGCATCAAGAACACACGCACGCTTCAGTCACACTATAAACGCACATATGTTCGCCAGGTATACACATTCGACGAGCGATGAGGCACATAATACCTTGGCAAATATTTTTTTAGGGTTACTATGGTAATCGGAATGAAGAATTTTAACAACACTTTTTTTTTATAAATTCGAGCTCGCATTTTCCTCAACCATTTTTTACTTACAGCTAAGCGAACAATTGAATAATAAATTCAATATAATTCTGTACAAATTGCGAGCAAAAATATGACAATAATTATTTAAATAATAATGCCCAAAATGTCAAAATACAATTAGAAAAAAAAAAAAAATATACATCAAATCACATCTTTGTCGCAAAATTAAAGGTCACCCCATTTTTTCGATGCAATCCCTCAATTATTTAGATTTTTCGTTGATAATTTTTTTATCCAGAGTCAAATTTTGAGCAACGATTAATAAAAAAAAGATTTTCTAGTGTTTCAGCGATGCAACTTTCTTCACTCAGCTGCGCAACACTTTTTATCAAAATAAACTAAATCTTTTTTCTGTTAAATTTGAATTAAAATCATCGTTAGAAATTATTTACACGCATTTTACTTGGCCCAGCTGATACTTTTAATTTTATGTGAACAATTAATCGATATTTATAACAAACTAGACTGTCATAATATAAATATATAGATTGTTGGGTTTTTTTTTGAATCCTGTGCCAGGACGGATCGGTTGATCCTACCTCCAGGAACCGTACCCTCGCGAATAGAATACCCGAGTCTCTTTTCCCCCTTTTATGACAATAATAATAATGATAATAATAATGATAATAATAATAATCGAGAACCCTATAAGGATCATTGAAGATGGCGATGAATTACGAGGGTCTCGTATTTCTTAGACTAGAAAAAAAAACAGAACAAAAACATGCCGTGCTTTTCGTACTATAAGACGAGCAATCAAAAGAAATCGATGTATTAAGTATTCCAGCCCTTCTCGTATATAGATTTCTCGAAGAAGTAGAAAAAAAATGGCGAAGAAATATATTCCAGGTGTTTTATGAAATACCCTCGAAAGTAAGAGATGATTTTGCTGATTTTTATTTCGATAGATTTTTCTATTATTCTGCGTTTTTCTTTCTCTCTCTCTCTCTCTCTCTCTCTCTCTCTCTCTCTGTCTGTCTCTCTCTCTCTCTCTCTCTCTCTCTTTCTCTCTTTCTTTCTGAAGTTTCCTTTATTCATGAACAATTCTATTCGGTTCGTACATGAAATAGTATGAAAAGTGTTGAATACTTGAGAAAATGAGAGAGCGAGAGAGAGACAGAGAGAGAAAGAAAGAAAAGTTGGGTCGAGCGACACATCCCAGTCCCCAAAAGTAGTCTCACCCCTCGTGTACTACTACCGTGTTGACCTCGAGAGAATCCCATTATATTTCCATTGACGATTCATCGCGGTACCGGTTATGAAAAATTGCCCACAGAGCGAATATTTCTCCGAAATGCACCTCCATTTTTTTATATTCGTACAACATCAGGAAACATTCATTTTTTTCATCACCGTAACCTCGTGTTATAAACAATGGTATTTCATTGTATTTGCAACAAAAAATTGATTCGTTGTATCGATTTTTAATGACGCGATTTTGTCGTTGCGACGATTATTAAATTTTTTTATCGTTTTCGTTGCTCTATTTATTTCTTTTTCTACGAAGTTTATAGAGTAAAATTATTTTTCAAAGCAATGACAATGAGGATTTTGATCGTAAAATAGAAAATTTAAAAAAAAAACAAAAATTATTGCTGCAATGTGAGAAATGGAGACAGACTGGAAAAAAAAAAAAAAAATAGAAATAAATGGTAACATTATACCGTGGCGACGAATACGATTTGTCATCTTTCTTACTTCGCTGACAGGCAGGTTAGAAAAATCAACAAAGTTATAAATTATTCTTGGAATACGCATATCTCGGTTTTGTATGCACATTTTGTTTGTGTATCGCTGCTCTCACTTCTTTCGGGCCTTTTGCTCACTTCGCGTGAATCCCATCATTTATCAAATGATTCTTTGTTCCAACGAATAGACTAAAATATGTTGTTTTTTTTCGTGGTGTTTCTTTATTCACGGTAAGTAGATTGATCGAATTTAAGGAAAAAAGTCGTGAAATTGCAGTCAAAAAGTCATTAAATCCTTCCCAACGTAACTGAAGGGTGTCCGCGAACACTTTGTACTGATTGATACAAAAATATAATCAATGAAAAAAAAACTTGCAAGCACCTCAAGTATTTTGTCAAATTTGATATCAAAGTCTAAAAAAAATCAATAAATCTTTCGTCGTTGACATTAGCCCAAGCTCGTCGAGCTTTTTTTCCCTCGATCTTTAGTTTTATAACTAAAAGAAGTTTAGGCTCATGATTTTTTACGATATACTTTTTCAAACGCAGTCCATGTGTCAAGATAATTTAAAAAAATGAAAATGTGCGAAACCTTCAAAGTTTAAACCACCAGGTACTCGGGCAACGAGACGAGGATATTTTTTATATTATTTTATAATCAATCTTACAGAACCAATTAAAATATTATTTTTATATATTATTTAATAAAATACTGATTTTTTTTTTAAATTAAACGATCTTCGATAGACGTTTCGAAATATATTCTAATCTCTTCGATAATAACTTTGCCCTTTCTCTCTCTCTCTCTCTCTTTCTCTCTCTCTCTCTCTCTCTCTCTCTCTTGCTCTGCTTCTCTAATAAGAAACTCCAATTTGGAAGTTCACCGGGTCTATGGGTATGTACCGAATTGTCTAGACGCGTCATGTGGCGCGAAGGGGAGGCCCCGTGATTGCATGCCGTATTCCGGGATTAGCGATTAGACCAGGAGGAGCGTGAATTTTCACGTCACCGCAAGAGGATACCCTTACAGACCCAAAAATAATCAGCCCCATATACAAACAGTCTCGACTTACAATTGGAACGGCATTATTATGACTATTATTTTTGTTGAATTTCCGAGCGTCTATGCCGAGGCAAGAACAGATGCGAATTATTTACTTTACCAAGATCAGCTGATTTTTACGATTTGTTTAAGGAAAAATAAATAATCGACGAAAATTCTAGCAAATTTTTAAACCGTGTTTCGAACTTTTTGTCGATAATTCAATGAAACTATAAAAGTAAATGCTTTTTTATTATTTCGAATATCATCGGATTATTTATTTATTTTTAATATTTCGAAATATGTCGAATCTCGATTTTAATTACCAATTGAATTATTTTCCTAGATTTTTATTCATTTATTTGGAAAAATAAGAATTTTTAGAAAAAAAACGTAAAATTTACAATCAAATTTAGAAAAAATATTGAACCACCGCGGGATACATAAACAAAAAATACATAAACGCAACACATTCCCATGCAACTATGCGTGGCGTTGGCACACCTGGCCCAAGAGCTCGGAGAATTCCCTGCTCTCTCTCTCTCTCTCTCTCTCTCTCGCATTTTGCCAACTCCCCCTTCAAGGCTTATCCGCTCATTGGTTACGAAGATCGCAGGAGCGTGTCCAGATTTTACGGAACCCTGAATCACCTTAATTTTACTTACAAATTTGATAAAATAACATTTTCCAATCGTGGTTTGAACTTCGTTATCCACGCTTCGGTTACCTCTCGATCCAAATCCCAACCAAATTAATGAAATCCTTGAAACTATATAAGAATCTATTTGCATGCACAAAAATTACGAAACCTCGCGATCGTTGCCAAACAAATCTTGCCAATTGATTCTTAATTACGAATTGTTGCTGTTTTGAATAAAATTAGTTCGTCTGTTACGTTATTTTATGAAAAAATAAAATACAGTTTTTAATAGTAATTTCTTTTATTAATAATTCCATCAAATGTGCAAAAAGTTATTCAAATAAATTTTTTAAGTTCAAATTACCCCAAAATTGACAAATTTCATTCTTTGACCTCTGCATCGACATAAAAACTTGGAGACATTATTATTTTTTCAAACATACATAATTGTGGAAATAAAACTCAAGGAAATATTAATAAAACTCATTTTTTTTAAAGTTTATCCACAAAATGAAGTAATTCAAAGATTGTTCTTTTGACCTTATTTCGAGTTGATTGTAACGAGGATTACATCAACTCACGTAAATTGTTTCATTGGTCACAGGCAAATAAATTAATTACAAGAAGCGCAAAAAAAAATAATTAAAAAAAAAAAAACAGTGAAAAATTCCATTACGAGGCGAGAAATATGAATTGAGCCAAGTTCTCGTGCATCGTGTGCACCGGAAACCCTAATAATCGTTAGCGTGCTATATAACGCCGCGAGTGATGTTACCGGGCGAGTCATTCACCGGATCACAATTGTCACATCCACGTTGTCGCGACTTTTGTTCATAGGGTCATAGACATAGAAATTAGAAAGAGCGAGGAATAAGAAAGAAAGAGAGAGAGAGAGAGAGAGAGAAGAAAAAAAAAATACAAAAATTTACACACAATTGTTTTTCCCACGTCCTAAAAGTGTCTTGGGAAAAATAATAAATTCACTCTCTTGTGCGTTCGTTTCGGCTTTTTATTCGTCACCGCGTGTCTCCATTTTGAGAGTGTGTGAAAAATTAACTGAAAAAAAAACAAACAAACAAATAAAAACAAACGAGACGTCATCGTAACTGAAGTTTCATTGTCAAAGCCGCGCTTACGCAAATTTCCGCAAAAGAAAGAAGAATGAGGAAAGAGAGAGATTAAAAAAAAAATGGTTTGTTTACGCGTTTCGTCTCAAGATCGAGGAAGAGTCTTTGGCTTGACCTTCCTCAATCCTCCCACACGCGAGTTCTTGCCGATCGTAAATCCAATTGCAAGAGTGGAAAAAACGAAAAAAAAAAAAACAAACAAAACCTTCAAACAGCCTCGACCCTGTCGAAATTTTATAAAGAAATTATTTTCCATCTCAATCTTTCGCGCATTCGTTATAATTATTTACAGCTAAGCAAAAGAATTGAAAAAAATACATCAAAGAAACTTGAAATAGAAAAAAACAAAAAAAAAATGTCCAGAAAAAAGGGTGAGAGTCCTAAACGCTCGGGATAATCGAAGGATCTGTTGCATCGTGTCCCAAGAAGAAGAAGAAGAAGAAGAAGAAGAAGAAGAACAAAAGAGAAGAGAGCACTAGGACGTATCTTTGTGTCTTGATTTATTCACGTGTGCGCGCCCCCATCCATGTGCGTTTGCTTCTGCATGTATTTGTGGATATTTGCCCGATGTATCTCTCTGGAATTTCATCCAGCAGGATCTTCCCTCCCTTCCCACCCCTCCCTCTTCTTTTCTCTTTCTCGAGAAGTCCCACTCTTTCCTGCAACGGACCTTACGAGAATACTGATTCACCGCGAGAGTGAAAAAGAGTGAGAGAAGGAGAGAAAATCTAACGCATACAAAGACACTCTGGCGAGGCCCCGACTTACGGCGTATCTTACGGTCGGCCCTAAACGCACATTACAGGATCTCAATATAGTTATATTGACAATACATCATTTATTCAGCATCAAATTTCCATGATGATTTTTTATTTGTCACAACAGAAGTCATTAGGGAGTCTTTACACAATTATTATTTTGACTGCAACACAATAAAAAGTGTACAGACCATTTTTATTCGTCACTTGATATGATTCATTGAAATTGGCAAGTTTAATGATGATTTTTTATTTGTCACAACAGAAGTCATTAAAGAGTCTTTAGAACATTATTTCTTTGACTTCAACACAATAAAAAATGTACAGACCAATTTTATTAGTAACTTGATAATAATTGGTAAAAAAATCATCATTAAAATTGGCTGATTTCAATGATTTTTTATTTGTCACAACAAAAGTCATTAGAGAGTCTTTACAGAATTATTATTTTGACTTAAACTCAATAAAAAATGTACAGACCATTTTTATTGGTAACAAAACACAAGAGAATCATTTCTAACGTCATTTATTTGATGACAATTCTGTCAAAAATGGTGCGTGAGTGAGTCTCACGTCATTTCGATGCACTGACTTAAGAATGAAATTTTAATCACGATTTACGATCAATTTAAATCTTTACAAAAAAATTTATTGATAAAAATTGTCGTATAACATGTCATAGTGCATTAATAATAAAAATTGAGTGTATGCCACTTCGAATGTTACTCTTGCTTTTGATTAATCGTATCGCAAGAACGCCGCATCGAAACCGTGGATATTTGGTGGTCCCGGAGACCGAGGTATTTCGTGGTAATATCGTAAAATGGGAATGAAAGAACGATCGAAACGGTTGTATTACGCGACAATCTACTGTAAAACGACAACGGCGATACCTTGTCGAGAAGGACGGAGAGTGGTTTGCACGAACGGGACCGGAAAGGCCCGATCTCTCTCGCGGTTGAGAGTGTTTCTCGGACGAGGACATGCAGGGCATTCAGGGTGTACTACTACTACGTAGCGGCAGTTTGCCGGTTGACTATAGTCGTTGGCAAGCCTCTCTTTTTCACTGTACATCCTGTGTCGAGTATAAAGAGAGAGAGAGAGAAAGAGAGAGAGAGAGAGAGAGAAAGAGAGAGAGAGAGAGAGAGAGAGAGAGAGAGAGCGAGAGAGAGAGAGAGAGATGTAGTTAAAGAGTGTAGAGCTGAAAAAGCCCGAGCGATGGTTACAGGTACTACAGTACACGCACACATACAAATAAATTATTGTACAGTATAGTCCATGGCGCTGGGACATTCCAAAGTGTCAGTACCCCGCTCAGGCCCCTCGCTGAAACTCAGCCACACAGCCGTGCCGGAGACGACGTAGTAGTAAAAATATATACAACGTGTGCATTTAATCACAAGCTTCAAAGTCTCACTGAATAATTATTACACACCAAATCATCAGGGACCAAAAATCGTCGATAGTTTCAATTTTTTGACGTCTGTCAGTGTCACAACGTATTAGTCAATTTTTTACCAGTTCATCTGCGAGTTTATTTCATAAATACAAAAGTAAAAGTGGAAAATGAAGAGCAATAACATCGAGCACATTTTCTTTATTGGAACGTTGAGCTGTCACTTCTCCTGTCGCTATTATTTCTTTTATTTTTTATTTTGTAGATACAGAGACGAAAATTGATGCAGATTTTTATTCATTTCTCCTCTTTTCGGCTCTTTGTCTCTTTAACTTTTTACCTTGAGAAAAAAACAACTCGTTGAACCAACAAAATTCATTTTTTTGGACGGAAAATGCTCACTTTGACTGTTTTTTTTTCTGAATCAAATGATTTAGTTCCGCGATTTAACAATAAAAATAGTTTAATTGACCATATTCTCGGGCAACAAAATGAATTTTGTTCGTCCAACGAAATTTTTTTTTCTCACTGTATCCTCGAGATATTGGGCCCGATTTTTGGGACACACTGTACAAATGCTTAGGTAGAATATGGAGAGGGAAGGTAGGGACGGAGAAGGGAGGAGAAAAGGTGGAGTGGGATTGCTTTCATGGATGAATTCGAGTGGCACGCATACCAGCGGACAATCGTTGGGGACTCAACGACTCTACAAGCCGGTAACACACTACATTAGATATAGGGGGAGGCCGAGAGAGTAGTTCACCGTCGAAATACTCACGCACCAATACTTTCAAGAACATTCATTTATATATATGGACATATATATATTTATTTATGTGAGTGCGTGCGTTACGTACAAACATAAAAATGTTTGCGTATGAGTTTTCGGGACTAGCGGAGGATATCGTGACTATTGAGACGGCTAGTACGACTCACAACGTAAACGAAACTCCCCCACCATTTTTTACTTTTTTCGAGGGGTCCTAAAGCAAAGCATCGGGGCTTCTGGCCCCGAGAGAGGTTCGCGCGTTCCTCAGTGACTCGGCGTGGCCGAATGCGCGCGGTTTTCGCCTCTTCGGCTCTTCAAGTTATTGTCAAAATACACACACTCTCTTTCTCGTTTTTTTTTTTTTAACAACGTTCGGCTTATCACTTCGGTTATCAAATTTTTGTGCAGCTCATTTGCTCAATATTGAGAAACAATTTTTCCTGTTGTTTCAATTCCGTTGTTTCGTTGGCTCGCGGATTAAGAATATTGTTTTTTTTTTTTTTTTGAGTGACTTTGTTCGGCGCTTGGACTGAATTTTTGTCGATTCTTTGACAATTATTTTCCATTCGGACGGTTGAGTGATCGATGCCACGCCGTTTGATCGAATTTCAGCTGTCGAGTGATTCATTTTCCGCTGATAGAAAGTTGGCGAAGTGTTGATGTTTTTTTTTCTTGTTCATCTTTGAATTTCACGCTCCAATTTTTTGTGCAGTGGTCACTTATTTTTTTCCTGTTTTGTACTCGATTTATACGCAAGTTTCGTGGAGGATTCATGAATTTATACGAAATGTGAAAATATAAATACGCGATATTTCGTGACTCACGAGCCTCAGAAAATGTTCGACTCGAATTGTCGCTGGGTTTCGATAACATTTGCGTGCTAATCGTTCTCGTGCGTCGCGTTGAGACCGCGAGAGGCAACACCTTTTGGAAAATTAAAGGAAACTCGCGTCGGGGGTGGATTTTAAAGTCTTCGTGAGGATCCTTGAAAGGATAAAAAGTGCGAGAATCCTTTGACCTCTTCCAACACATTTTTGAATCTTCGTTTGTGAACAAAATTCTTTCTCGTATAAATTTACATGTTTTTTTTTTTTTTTTTTTTACATTTTTTTATATACATGTATTTGTGCTTCGAAGTTATTACACGTTGGTGGCGTGTCTCGTGAAGAGTGTGGATACGGTTCGACCAGTTTTTGTGGGATACCACACGGTGCCGGTATTTCCGGGCTCGAGACGTTCCAAGATCGCGAATCCCAACAGTTTTAACGCGAGTGAGTGTGTGAGTGTGTGCGAGAAAGGGAGATAAAGATACAAAGGAGTTAATATATAAATTCTTTCGTCTTTTGGGCTCTCTTCGTATACAGGATTTTTTTTTTTTTTCATTACTTCAAAATGACTGTGCCCGAAGAGTGAGTATAATTTGTCATCGCACGCAGTCTCTCTTGCTTTTTTTTTTCCATCCCTCGAAATAAATGATAACATTTTTTTCATTTTAAACACGAGAGTGTTGAAAATTTTGGGCGTGTTTATACAGCTCGAATGATTTTAAAGACTATCGAACTCCGGCAAACCGGTTTATTTGAATCGTTTTTTTTTTTTCAACGCTCAGGTGCTTCTGAATCCAAAAATTCAACATATTTCATGCCCCTTCGAATTATCATTTTGTTGAGGCGATTTTTTTTTATCGTTACATCATTGCAGGACTTTTTTTAGCGAATAAAAACTCCATTATTTTATATTTCGCATTTTGTACAACGAAATATTTATTCTTGTGGTTTGAAATATAAATTTTCTATCATTTTTGGTCATAATTCGGAAATGAACAATCGAGAATCGTATTATCGACAACAATTTTTTGTACTTGACTCTGTCTCAAGATTAATTATTTCATTCAAGTGACGAAATGTAACCATTTTATTCAAATTTCGACAGTACGTTCTTTGACTTATCCTGAATATGTCCTCCAAGTTTCAAACCGATTGTCTCCACCGTTTCCACAAAATTCTCAAATGAAAAGTCACTTTTTAACACAGAGACGTGCCTACGCTATCCCTAAACTTCAGTTATGTGCATGAAACAATAGGAAAAAATGTAAAAAAGTTTATAAAAAACTGTCAAACCACTGAAAATATCATTACAATTGTGCCACCAGAAAATGGAATATTTCGTCTCCATAGTTTATTAACTATTCATTTTTTCGTCAATGAAAACGATCAATTTTTCAGTAATCATGTAATTTTTATACGACATTTTGTTGTGTGAAGTTAGCGCTTTGCTTGAGAACAATAGAATTTTCCCCCTGATTCTCCCTAAAGATAAGCTGAACCATTACATTGTATGAATTGTACCGAAACTTCTTAATGTAGCGCAAAAAAATGCACTGCATTGAATAGAGCCTTTAAATGACGGCTAATAAATTGATACATGTTGTGTGTGAGAATGAGAAACATTGCCCGCGAAATCCGGTAAAGAGCTTCCGGCGCACGTACTTAGGGTTACAGGCAAGCAAAAAGGAGAGAGGGAAAGAGAGAGAGAGAGAGAGAGAGAAAGAAAAAAAACAAGGGAAAGAGAGATAAAACGGAAGTCGAGGCGTGTGAAAGCCAGAGTTATCCTTCCGCGTTTCGGGGCGAACGCGAGTATCCAACAGACACGTGCACATGACCCGTTGCCTTCTTATTATTGTTATTGACGTTATTGTTATTATTATTTTGTGCACTCAGTGCTTTAGAGATAATGTAAGGTTTTCATAGGGTCAAACTCAACTTCCGGTCTGTTGAAAGTACCGAGAGTTATGGTGGTTCACATGGGGGTTGCAAAAATTCTCAAATACGTCGAAAATCTTGAAACGCAATCGAATGATTTTTATTGACACGAATGAACGATCGTTTCTTCTTCGTTTGAACGCCTCAATAAATAATTACGTTCTTTATCACTGTTCTGAGCAAAAAAAGTGTATTTTTTTTTCAATTTAAGAAAAATAGAATTTTAACCTTTTTGTCTGAAATATTTCCGTATAAACAAAATACTTGGAAACATTCTTGTTGCGATTTAAATAAAATTCTTTCCGTTTAATCTAATTTTTATTATTAATTCATTTTATTTGTTTACTGTTTGTTTATTTATTTATTTTATTCAAAAAAAATCCTTATATTTTTTAAATCCAATTGTAAGAGCGATGAAAAGTCATCAACGTTTTTGTATATTACGCGAACAAAAGGTTCTCAGATTCAGGGATTATATTACGTTAGCTCATTGTCATCTTATTATGATTATTATTCAAGCTGGAAATGCGACGTAGATTGCCCTCCTGTGGGACGTGTCCTCTTCTCTCGGTGCATTGCAGCGAATCAACAGCAAGGTGCAGCGGTGCATCCGACTCGATCTGCCTCGTTTGGCACGCTCTCCTGACTTTTCCTCTCTTTTTCTCCTCCTCCTCCTCCTTCTTCTCCTCTCTCTCACTCTGTCTCTTATTCGCACTCTCAATCTCTTTCTAGTCTATAGGGAAATCTCAATCAAACTCTAAATCTTCGTCCTTCTGTGGACATCCTACACCTGAGACGATCTTTCAATCGTCGACGAGTCGACATTTCGTACGAAAATACAAGTAGAAAACAATTTTTATTACTTTTTCTCCAGTTATTCATTATTTATTTATTCATAATAATGACAATGACAGTGAAAATGCATCGCAGCAAAATATTGAAACTTTGTGTTAAAAAAAAATTAGTAACTCGATTTATTAAATTTATTGATCGAAAAAAATGAATATACCAAAATTTTTCCCATTGCTTAAAAAATGTCAAACTTAATCTCTTCGAGTTGTTCTGACTTATTACGAAAATAACGTCAACCATGGTTCGTCGTCGTTGGGAAAGAAAATTGATAATAATTTTCAAAGTGATTCTCAGTCAAAAATTTTCTCACCATTTTGCTGAGAATGACAGCCCTTGAAACACACTCGAGGCCCTTGTCGCGTACGTTTTATTTCTCACAGAAAAAAAAAAAATTTATCGTCGAGGCTCTTCGTTCCCTCTTGATCCGCAGAGGCAAACCTTTACAGAAAAAAAATGAATAAAATTCTGTGGTGGATTTACGATAATCCCACAGAACCTCGGTCTGCTTTTCAAAATTCTATTCTCAAATTCAAACCCAGATACGCTCGCTCGTGAGAGAGAGAGAGAAAGAGAGAGAGAGAGAGAGTGTCTTGACGCACTTGACATTTTTTCGAGATTTATTGATTCTGATGATCTCGACGAAGCTTTGTACGACGTAGAATTTATTATATTCAAATCATACTCGCACGAGCATAAATATTCATTCCTGACCTTCGTCAAAACCGTATTCGCAGATAAACAACAAAGTCATTTTTTAAATGAAAAAAAAAAAAAAAAAAAAAAAAAAAAAATGTGTGAATCCATTTTTTAACATAAATTTAGAGAAAATCCATATTTTATTTGAAAACTCAAAAGAGTGACCGAGTTTTCGAGTCAAACTTTGGCTGCTTCCATTGTTCAATGAAACAAAGATTCAAAATTTAACTTTTGGTGGATTTTGTTCTTTTATTTTTCTTTTTCTTTGACTCTGATTGTTATTTTTCTAATTGGACCACTTACGAGATTAATCGTCAAGACTTTTCATTCGAGTGGCAGTTGTTATTAATAGTTCAGTGCCCCTAATGTCGCCCTCACGAGGACTTTTCTTTCACCATGAATTGCTGCTCGTCAACATTTTGTTACACGTCAAGTATATATCGTTATATACTTTTTTTTACACGCATATATATATATATGTATATATTTTTTATTCCTGTATATACTCTCTCTCAGCACGAGTTCGAGAGGTCTTAGTGATGTCACGTGCCCGTCGTACTCGTTCACGCATTGCTAAACGAAACAACACACCACTCTCTATCGTACATTGCTTCGGTCAATGAATGAGACTTACGCTCCGCTCTTGCTCGCTTGTCTCGAATTAAATGCTCAAGTGGTGAATCATAATATCGAGTCAGAAATCTCTTTCTCTCTCTCTCTCTCTCTCTCTCTCTCTCTCTCTCTCTCTCTCTCTTTCTCTCTTTCTCTCTTTTTTAATTTAATTTTCTTTACGGTCTAAAACCTTCGATTCCTCGAATCAGTCTAACTATTAGATTCGAAGCAATTTTATTGTTTTTAACCCTCCGTCGTCGTCTGCGTTGAGGTAGTTTTATCGTGACATTCATACCGAAAAATTGTTTTTCAGTTTTTCTCACATACAAAATGGTTCGCGGGCATAAGTTAATAAAGAAAAGTTGTTGTAAATTGACTAAAGAACAATATACTCCAAATTCAAGGTCAGCCAAGAAAATATGTACTTGCTGTATAATTACAAAAATTGCGAACACTTTTTTCTTTAGATTTTTTTGAAAAACTCAATGTAGCTTCTTTGATGTTGCATAAAAATGTATGCAAAGTTTTAGAAGGCTTCAGCATGTAGGAGCCAAAATATTTATTGATGAAAATGTAACTTTTAACACGAGCTCTTATGAGAGAATTCCGAAAATTTTGATTTTTACCAATAAATATCTGGACTTCCGCTCCGTGAAACCTTCTAAAATTTATTGCACACGTGCATATGACATTCAAGAAGATTTATTCAAATTTTCAACAAAATCTTAAGAATACGATATAACGATAGAACTACCTTAAGAGCTAAAGAATTACTTTTTTGGCATAATTTCGAAATTATAACCCATGAGTTGAAATTAAAGACCCTTGGGTCCTCATAATAGTTGATTGGTTCATAGTAACTGTTTGCAATTTCCTATCCAGACACGAAATCAATCGTTCCAGATGAACCCCCTCGGGCCACTCGTCTCTCTCAAAATTATTTCCTCCTTCACACTCTCCCTCTCTCTCTTATTCTCTGGCCTTTCTCTTCCTCAAAGTCTATAGATTCTGTTTCTATTCATTCTTTTATCACTGTATGTTCAGTTTAATTTTGAGATGCATTTAACGAACTGAATTTTCGAGATTACACTAAGAAAAAAGAATTTCGTTGATCGAACAAAATTCATTTTGTTGGACGAAAAAAATATTTAAATTGACCAGATTTTGTTTTAACTTTTTTCGTCGAACTGACTGACGATTTAAATGAACATTATTCTGCTTTTTTGATGATTTTAAAATGAATAAAAATCCAATAACTTGATCATTTTTCAAAATAGAACTCTAATTATTTTTCTTTATTTATATATTTCGAGTGTTTTTTTTTTTTTTTTTTTTTTTTTTTTAATTGTTATTCAACTATTCGTTCTGTACTTTTCAACACGAGAATATTATGTCGAATAAGCGATACAACTCGAGAAAGTCTACACAGAATCTCGTCTGTTCGTAGAATCCTTGAAACACTCGAAAGCCAAGAACTGACGTTAATACACCAAAGATTTTCTGCTGTTCTGTCCGCGTCTATGTATATGGATATTTTTACGAGACACGCTCCAGGATCGACAGACCATCAGAGTTACAAGACTCTGGATTTCTGGTTCGTCTCATATTTGAACTCAAAGTCGTACCCAAAATTCTCAGGTAGAATCGTAACATTCTTTTTCTGCCTGGCTCCAAAATCTCGTTCCAGTCCTTATTTTCGTTTGAACGGAAAATAAATTCATCTTTTTTTTCTATTTTTTTTCAAATTGATACGGTTCAATGGTTTTTCAAACGTCAGATAAGTTTGCAATTATCTTCCTATTCTTTAACATTCTCCAAGACGAATAAATAAATAAATAAATAAATAAATAAATAAATAAATAAATAAAT
>JACEOJ010000055.1:257528-456803 GCA_013761285.1 Campoletis sonorensis
AAATAAATAAATAAATAAATAAATAAATAAATAAATAAATAAATAAATCCATAAATAAATAAATAAATAAAAAATAAAGTAAAGAAATAAGATTAACATAGCAATTAAGCTCGAATGGTTTTAAAAAGAGGAAAATACCGGAAAATAATGTAAAATGAGAATTAAAATAGAATCGAAGGGATTTCAACGCTTTCTAGCGTTGCCAGCAACCTGCTCGCCCTTTCTTTCGAAAGTCATATCATCCCTTCGTCCCTTTTCGACTTAGTTATTTTTTGGAATTCTTGAGGGTTGAAGGAAAAAAAAACAAAATTCCAACGAGTTTTAACGCTTCTGGCGATTTTCCACGTTTGCTCGTACCAGAAAATCTCTCTCCTTCTTCCTCACTCTCATCTCGTCCACGAGATCACGTCTGCCACGTCTAGACTTCGGAGTGGCTGAGATTTTGAAAGTCAGATAACGCATATCCCACACTTTGTGCCACCCCGTGATAAAGATAAGACGAAGGGAGTGAGTGATATTGCACTCGCAGAGTAAGAGACACTCTCGTAAAACAGATTTTCGGTTTATCACACTTTTTTTTTCCATGAAATTAAGAATATTCGTGAAAATGGAGAAAAAAGTCAATTGCGAAGCTGCGATGAAGAAAATGATTGAATATCTTTATTCCATTTAATTCCAAATAATGAAATTAAACTTGAAAGTTATTCAACAATTCATTTTCGATCGACGTACTATTTTTTTTATAATTATTATTTTAGCATGACTGGAGAAAGTCAGAATCGGATTGTAACTTGAATGCAATGAAATCTTTGAAACGCAGTAAATAAATTGCACCTTAAAATATATATATACGCTCAGAAACACTTCAGCAAAGTTAATGTCTATTTTTTTAACGCGGTATACATTAAAAATCGATATACACAAAGATACATCTATATATAAAATAAATAATAAGGGTTCTCGACGAGCGAATATTGAGAGAAAGTTGTACGTTCGAGCGTGAACATTATATGAAATTCCACGTTGATAGTTAAACTATTATAACAGCCCGGGAAGATAAACCGAAAGTTTAAATACGCTCGGGCTTGGCTGGCTCTCTGTTTTGATTGTCATTGCATATTGATAAATATAATACGTTGAAGTTTCCATTGCAAGAAATACACGAGAAGAATAGGTTCCTTGGAATCATTAAAAAAACAAGTTCATCATTATAGATTTTCTTTCGAATTTTAATCCGCTCCAATAAATTGCTCCTCGTCATTCAATATTTACTATTATCATTTAATTCAATGCCTTCAATCTTGATTTTATTTCGAAAGATACATTTATTCTTCTCAATTAAAACGTGAAGATGGAGAAAATAGAAAAAGAATTTGTTTTTGTTCTCGTTATTGATTAACAAATTTCTATCAAAGCAATATTTTTGTTTTTTTTTGCAGTCAATATTTTGACAGGAGCTGGTTTCAGAAAAATTTGATTTCCAAACGATTCCTGAGAAGATTTTTTTTAACAGATCGGATCGTTTGTGTATTTTATCAAATTAAAATAAAAAATAATAAAAAAATATGTTATGAATGAATGAATTTTGGAAAATCATTTTTTTTTTGTAGATTCCCTTTTTTTTAAGAACTTTCAGTCTCGTAAATAATTAAAATAAAAATAATTTCTAACTAAAACACAAATAATAAAGTTTTGTGTGTACGAACGATGCAAACCGTTGGTTGGAAGTGTTCAAGGACCGAGACTTTCCCTTTGACCCATCGTTAACGAAAAATGCGGACGGTGCAATGTGCGGGCGCGCACATCCACACAGAAAATTAATAAACCGCTTTGATACTCATTAGCATTCCTCTCTTCGTCGGCATGTTTAGTGTGTAAATATACGTGTCGTTACATCCAGGCAGGATGTAATCGGCATTCCGTACGTGCTCCGAGTTTCCGATTTTTTTGCTACCGCTTTACACACAGTCCTCTATATACCTCAATCGTTATTTAACTGAGCCCCTCAATACCATCACAGATAACTTCGTACTCGACAAACTTACACGTGTCACTGATCGAAAATTTAAAGCCCCGTTACGTCAGTTAGTCATTTATCTATTTCTATCGATCAATTATTTTATTCACTTTGTGTTTCAATCGTGGAAGAGATTTTTTTTCATTTTCGTTCAATATTTTCATTAAATTCATGTAACAAGAGATTTGTGACTTGATTCTTTATTATTATTTTTCTATTGGATTTGTTATTTTGAATTACGACGATGATGAAGAGTGTTTTTTATATTTTTTTTCAAAAGATAAATTTATTTAAATCGATTTATCGATCCAAGATTCATTTCCCGATTCTTAATGCATCGAAATCTATAGCGAATCGATCAATTTTATTGATTCAATGTTCGAAATCACTTTTTTTTACTCCAGAAACTTTTTTTCCCTGGCAGACAAATTTTGTATCGAAATTTGAAGACAATTTTCGAGAAAAAAAGTCTCGCTAGCTTTAAAGACTTGAACAATTAAGCATAAGATGACAGCTCACATAAATAGTTCCCGGAAAACTGGGTCCTTTCATTCCTCGGAGTACTCGAGAACGGTTTACGTGCCTTTGGTGCGAAATCGCACTGTGGTTGTAACCTGGACGTAAAAATGGTGTTTTTTTTTATCTTTTTTTTTTTTTTTTTGCAATTCTACCGTTCAAATGATTGTTTATCGCGGGGACATTTTATTTCGACCTCGTCGTATATATATGTTTATGTTTAATATTTAACCGGGTGTGGCGAGGCAAGCATTGTGTGCTAATGGGCATTAAAGTCCGACTCGGGTGGATCCCTCGACGGTGCACGTACGACACTCGAGGACAATGAGAGACAATGACGAAGACTTTGGCGAACGAGAGAAGGAGGAGGAGGAGGAGAATACGCGTTTGGAATGTCGTTTTTTTATTTTGTATTTTTCTTTTTCTTTCATTTTCGTTAATCTGTGCACGTCGCAAGAAAAATCGACCCATTGACATGTAAACGCACTTTTGCGTGTGATTTTTTTGACGGATCGCCTCCCTGTCAACTCGAAAACGTGCCTTTTTGTCCGGGATCTCGTCCACCACTTTTTTACGACGTTCCGGAATATTCATTTCGACTTTGAAGCTTTCAATCGCTGATTCATTCAGTTTTGAACTGTTTTTAAAAAAAAACCACGTTTTTTACTTACGAACAAATGAAATGGAAAGAAGAAGGATTTCGATTTGTTGGGATTTTGTCCACATTTGAATTTTTCAACGACGGAAATATTTCATTGGCAATTTTATTCTCGGCCAAGAATATTCCAGGGGTCAACGATCTCGCGAAATTATATTTTCACTTCATTTTATTACAATCTTAAGCTCATTCGAACGATTAAATACATTTTCGCCGATGTCAAGAGACGAACCTTTTATTGTTGTTATTGTTATTACAGTTATTTTTATTATAATTGTACTCGCGATTATCTCGAAAAGCTTGAAAGCCATTAAAAGTGTATTTGTCCAAATAAATTGATGTATTTTTATTTTTATTTTTAATTTATTTATTTTATTTTTTTGCAGAATGGCTACGGAAGCTGCGAACAAAAAAGCAGAGCGCGAAGCTCTTCGCGGAGTCATACAACAATGGAACGCCAATCGTCTGGATCTTTTCGAACTCTCCGAACCAAACGAGGTAATCTTTTGAAATAATACGAAACTTTTGTACTCAAAAGACATTGAAAGAAAAAAATGTGTATTTTTATAACCTTTACACGGCGTAAGCCCGATTTGAATTCAGAATCAAAATATAATTTTTTTGATGAATTGACCCGATGACTTAATCAAGAAACTTGTTGAAAATTGTCTTTACGATTCGTTCGGTTTTTTTAAATGAATTCTGACACAAAGAAAACGACTCGCGTTGAGTTTAATTAAGAAATTGATCAATTAATCAGTTAACAAAAAGTAAATTACCAAAATTTGCAGACACGACAAAACGTTCTCAATAATAATTCTGTTGAAATTTTGTCATTTTTGGATGATTCTGAAAAATGATTTTAATGATTTCACTCAATACTCGATCGATAATTCGATAATTCGATTGCTTTTTTCAGGATTTGGAATTTCACGGTGTCATGAGATTCTACTTTCAAGACAGCGGACAAAAAGTCGCTACAAAATGCATAAGAGTTGCATCGGATGCCACGAGTCAAGCAGTTATCGAGACTCTTATAGAAAAATTTCGTCCAGATATGCGAATGCTCTCAGTTCCTGAATACGCTCTTTATGAGATTCACGAAAATGGAGGTAATATAAAGAAAAATTGTATTTTTTAAAAATTAATATTTAATCGTTTGCTTAATTCGTGCAACAAAAAAATTGGAAGAAAAAAAATGAGAATTTTTGTAATAATAAAAAAAATTGATTCCTGTTGCCTTCCCTGAAATATTGAATCGTTGAAATATTTAATCGTTGTTTTTTGGTTGTTTCATAGAAGAGAGGAAACTTGGGTTGGAGGAAAAACCACTTCTCGTCCAGTTGAATTGGCACATCGACGATCGCGAAGGACGTTTTTTGTTACGACGAATCGATGATAAGACGAATGCCCAGGGCGTCGGTTTTGCCGAAGGCACGAGTTTTCGCAGAAAGTTGAGCAAACGCGAAAAGAAACAAATGAAGAAACAAGAAAAATTGAGTCGTTTGAAAAGCGCTGGTGAAACCGAAGATACCACATTGACGCTTGACCAAAACGGTGTCGCTGAAAAACTTTATACCGGTTAGTCATGCCAAAATTATTCATTTTTCAATACAAACTTCGTCATATGTTTTTTTTGGAACAAATTTTTTTTTTTGTTTTTTTAATTTAATTTTGACAATATTCCGAATACGACAGTTTCAATACTTTCAAAAAAAATCGTACGTTTTTCGATGCCAGGACCCTTAAATGTTTCCTCAAAATTTAGAAAAAAAAATGTAAAAACACAAAGCTGGCCAGAGCCCAAACTACGAATTAATTTTTCGCACGCAACACAAACGTCAAACGTAAACGTCAAACTCAAACGTCAAACCCAAACGTGTATAAAGTCTAAACTTTTTGTGTACAAAGTTATCGGTTAATATTGTAATTTAAAAACTAAACAAAAACGATTTTTTGTGATCATTTTACGAAACGAGGTACTCCATTAATGTGCAATTATTGTTAATAATTAAACGTCAGAGGAATCGAAGTAATTCAAGTGTTGACACACAGTCGTATGAAAAATCCTTGATATTTGGACGTGCGATAAGAGGAAAACAAGGAAGGCGTAATCGATTAGCCGTTTTACCGTTGCCAAGCTCCCTTCCTTGTGTATACTCAACCGTGCCGATCGATATTTATTTTTTAAATCGAGATTTAAACTGCCAATAGAAGAGAAAACATTTTTATCGTGACCTGGTTCAGGTTCGTGGATCCGTACGAGAGTTAACTTCTTGTTTCCCGTCAGTTACGTTTATTAAACGATCACTGAACTGTTATTCATTGTGAGAGAAAAAAAAACAAGAATAGAAATTCACTTCCAAGTCGAATAATTTTGATTTTTTCCTCAAAATATCGTCTTGACGTTTAGCGTCTCAGTGTTATTAGTAATTAATCGATTTTCTTAATTGAGGATTTCTTCTGCTTTTCAAAATCATGACAAAATCAAATTGAATATTTAATTTGTGAATTGATTTGTTTATTTTAACGATTCCAAAATTCTTGCTTCGTTCAAATATGTCAAAATAATGATTTCTTTTGTTTTTTTTTTCTTTTAATTATTGAAGTAATTGAGCCTTTTATCAAAATGTAGAATCGAGAAATAAATTATAGCTCGTTCATTGGCTTGGTACCAAAAAAATGTCACTTTTTTCTCTCTCTCTCTCTCTTTTGTTAATTCTATACGTTAATCCAATATGATTATTATTTACAGAACTTCCGGAAACAAGTTTCACTCGGAGTATATCGAATCCCGAGGCGGTTATGAGACGTCGAAGGCAGCAAAAGCTTGAAAGGAAGCTGCAACAATTTCGAAGTAAAGACGGGGGTCCCGATACCGGTGGAACTTTAAAAATTTATGGCGAGGCGCTTTGCAAGGACGTGCCTTACAAAACTCTATTGTTGAGTGTTAGGGACTCGGCCGCTCAGGTAGTCAGAGAAATGTTGGCAAAGTACGGTCTCGACAAAGTCGATCCGCAACAGTATTGTCTCGTGCAGGTGAGCACATTGGGCGGTCCACTATTTTCAATCTTTTGGCTTTTATATTTTTCAATATAATGAAATTATTATTGTAATTATACGACTTGGCGCCTTTGGAATCGTTTCGTGGTGTCAATTACATGAAAAAGAGTTCTCTTTCCTTTTTTTATTCATTTTTTCCTGCAAATGTGTGTAAATATGGCAGAAAATGTTGAAATTAATTGAAGAATTTGAGTTTAATCTTAATTTTTCACTTTTCAACGTTAATATATTCGAAGAATCATTTTTTTTTACTATTGGGAGCGAAATCTTGCAATTCATATGTTTTTGAAATACGGTTTTTGAAAAACAAGAGATTTATATTTTTTTAAATCAATTCAATAGACTTGAAGGGACTAATTGGGGACAAAATTCTGCAATTTATTTTTTTGAAAAAAAATCTTCACCACGGAACGACTCCAGAGAGATAAAAAAAAAGAATCAATTCATTTGACTTGAGGGGGCCAAGTCAAAGGAAGTTTCAAAAAATTAAATATCAATCGATGTAAACGTTTCGATGAAATTTGTTTTCCTCACGTGCTCATTTTTACCGGCACAAGAATAAGAAGTTTTGAAAATTTTATGACTTCACCCAGTCTCGCGTGTAAACAACGGTCGATAATGCAGTTTATTATCCTCGATACAAACATCAAGTTTCATGAAAAGCTGTCTGTTGCATCGACAAACGGCAGTCGGTATTTTTATGCTTAAAAATAATTAATTTAATGATTAGAATTCATAAAATATGAAATATTTATCTAGCGTCACAGAATTTTTGTCTTTTTTCACATTTTTGTCACATTTGATGGTTCAATCTGCTGTTTCCAGTCTTGAAAAAGTTCATTCCGTCAAAAATTACGAACGAGAACATTTTTTTCGTACAGAAAGGTTCTGTTCTCTTGTTCGTTAGAGAAAATTAAATTTTTCCTTCTCCTGACAGGTGAACGGTGAAAATGTCAACACGAACGCCCATCAGGAATATATCCTCGACGACGACGAATGTCCGCTGGCAATTCTCATGAATCATCCGTCCACTCGTGGTAAGTTTTTACTCTTTTTATTGCTTCGAACTGAGAAAAATAATCGAATTCATTCAATTGTCAAGAATTAATCACTTTTTTTGAATCTTACAATTAGTAAAATATTTTGTACTTTATTCTTGCAATGAAATATTGCAGAATAATCTAATTGAAATAATAATTCGACTTCACAATAGAATTGAAACAAAAACAAAAAACAAAACACCAAAAAAAAAACCATAAAAAATCGACATTTTACCGAATTGAACGACACTAAATAATATTCTTGCAAAAAAATAGCCACAAACTTAGTAAATAATGGTCGAAAGTGTCCTCTTTTGAAGGTTTTTCTTTGAAAGAAATATCTTTATATCGAAATTGGAAAAATCTCGAATTCAAAGTGTATTTGTGTCTGGATTTTTCGGTCAAGAAGATAAGAAATAAAAATAAGAAACTTAGAGCCATCGTTTTTCCAAAAGAGTACAAAGAAGATCCCGTGACCTGTGAACATTCGAGATACTGCACCGTTTCATGGATTTTTAAACTGGAACGTGCTCGGAATAATGTTCTACATACATAAGACTTTTCGTGTAAAGTCTACTTTGGAAATGCTCATTTTTGACGTTTCTGCAAACCAAATTCATTCTTCCAGGTCCAATTTTATGAAAAATGAACTTTTTTCTACTTAATCGATTTTGCCAGACACTGAGTTCTCCTGAACTTGGAATTTCTTCGAATTAATTCTCTTTACGGGATTGCTGCTCACATTTTCAACAAAAAATAATAAAAAGATTTTATTATTTTTCAACATTTGATGACGAGATAAAACAATAAAAAGATTTTCATTCTATTCACGCGACCAGGAAAAAAAGGTTTATGAATAAAAGAAAAAGCAGGAAAAATAAATTTACTTGAAATAGTTAGTTATTGATTCACTCAGACACACTTTCACCTTTGGAAACTCTAATTTTTTTTCAATTTTCATAATTAATTCATCATTTTGCTATCGGAGCACGTCTGGAGATTTTTGTTTAATACTTATTACTTTTTTTTTAAACTTTTTAAATATTTTTTAAAATACTAATACATTACAATAGATTTTTGTATATTATAATTTTTTATAATATAGTTTTTCGTATTTTTTAGTATTTTTTAAAAATACTGGAGACACTTGAATCGAAAAATATGTCAAAAAATATATATTTTTATATTTTCGTATTTTTTAAAAATACTTTAAAAAATACTGGAGACACTTAAGTCGAAAAATATGTCAAAAAATATATATTTTTATATTTTCGTATTTTTTAAAAATACTTAAAAAAATACTGGAGACACTTAAGTCGAGAATACTCGTGCGGATAAGAATGTCCGAGGGAATAATAATAATTGATCCCCCGCATGCACGAAGTTATAAATATATGAAATAGGTTCGTGTGGCTAATAAGGAGGAACGGTAAGGTTGTATCTAGCCTCGTTTATCCACGTGCGATCTTAATGGGATCAACTTTACGGGTAGGCGTCACGTTAGAAATTTCATGTCTTCTCATCGTCGCGAGCTTCTTCGTAGTGAATAAAAGTCGTAAGCGAGGAGAAAAAAAAACACACACACACACACAAACATGAGGAAAGGGAAGAGAGATAAGAGATGAGAAAAGAAATGTACAGAAAAAAAACGGTGACAGGAAAAAGAAAAAGAAAAAAAACAACAACAACAACATTTTGACTTTCTTTGGTTCCGGGGATCTCTGGCCTTTTGATTTTCACGAATTCGTTCGTAAAAACAGTTGTTTATTTCCTCGACTTTCCGAACAAAAGGGAGAAAAAAACTTTCCGAGTTTCTCTGACTTTCAAAACTTTTTTTTCTTCCCCTTTCGCTATAACGAAATTCTCTCTCGTGCACTTTCAACTCGAATCCTTTTCTTCGTTCATCCTCGTCGAAAAATCACCCTCACACATTTTTACTACAATGAAAATCTGTCAGACTCGAGATACTCTTATCTCGTTAGCTCGCCGCCCTGATGACGTGACCTCGATTCTTGAAAAAGTAAACTGAATCGATAGAGACTCGAGAGATCCGAGGAAACAAGTGCAACACTCCATGCAAACAAACAAAACACACTAACCTCTCGTTCGAACACTCTTTGGTACTCGTGACTTTTGACACTAAAAAATCGGGAATCATCAAATTATTCCTCTCACGAAATCGAATATTTTGAGAATCAGGATAAATTTGGAGACCAACGTGGAGACGAGTCAACAATATTTTTTCAACAAATTTACTTAAATTCGAAAATTGTCTCAGACGTACGACACTTTTTACGGTTTTTCCTGTCACAAAGATTTCTTTTTAGAAATTCACATCCAAAACAATTCTTAATTTTGTCATTTTCAAGACTTCGTAGCAACAATGAAAACAGAGAGTCACGAAATTTCTGACAAATTAATCATTTATGATTGAACTTGGAAATTTTTTGCCAGCAGACGATTTTTTTGAACGTGATTTTCGCGACAGTTTCGATCAAATTTTGAATGAACCCAGCAGTTTTTTCCCGTTTCGAATTTCTACTGTTTTTTTTTCACTGTTTTCATTATTCGATAAAAAAAATGACTGCAGTTGTCGACTTTGTAGAGCATGAGAGATTTTTATAGAAACGTTCGAATTATTTTCCCTCGAAATTCCTCGGATTAAGTATTTATTCGATTATTAAATCAATCAAAACTCAATTAATGGAAATTTTTTTCATCGACTCGTTGAATCGAATTATTGTGTCAACAAAAATAAAATGGCAAAACTATGAACCCTCAGGAGCATGAGAGACCAGATATTTGGGTCGTTTGAGAGAGAAAGCGAACGTCAATCGTTCGCTCTGATCAAACGCACCGTGAATAAATAAACCGGGACAAAATGAGCTCAAAGTTCATCATTTAATCGTTCATGTACATTTCAAGGGGATATTAAACCAGTATCTCGTCGTTTGATCCTGCTAATTCACTAAACCAGTGCATAATTCGTACTTTAATCAAAGTGCATAGAGAAAAAAAGCGAAAATTTGCTCTCAAAGCTTTCGCAATTTCCCAAATTTTTTTAAAAATCCTCGTGTGACTAGCAACAGCAAAAATTTACATTAAAAAAAAAAAAGAAAACCGTCAAAAAATCGCTAATAAAAAGTTTTTCAAGATTTATCCTCGCACTGCACATCGTCAGTTACGAAGCTGACGAGGACGAATATAGAATCGGAGGATGATGTCTTGTCTCGGTGTGTCGTAAAATGCAAATTCTCAGAGAGACACTCTAGGAGACCAGTTTGCATGTAAATGAGGGAAAGAAGCTTCAGAATCGCTGTATATCTCTTGATATTTCCGTTTTTCCGAGGAAAAAAAACGAAAAAAAGACACCATAATAATAATAAGAGTGAAAAAAGTGAAAGAGAGGAGGCGAAAAAGTGCGCAAATACTTTACAGGCGCGTAATAAACGTGAGTGGCTGTAAAAGTGCACGAGAACTGTGCCAAATGGACGTCACAGAGAATCCTCTTTTTTTTTTGAGTATTTTTAATACTTTTTTTTATATTTTTTTGAACCCCCTCGTGAAGCACCCAACCCAGTTTTGTTTGCTCGAGAGTTAAGGATTTTTAATGAGCTACGTGTATTCGAGCAATTGTAACTTTTGACGAGAGTCACGAGGACAAAAGCTCGCACGATATACATTTTGTTTCGTGTAAGAATGTTATTGTGTCCGGAGGTGCAAAAAGACATTGTAGTCCAGGTTTTGTCGTCTGCTGCACAGACCACCAGTGGCTCGGCTTTCCTAATGAATTTTTAACTCGTCACCGAGCCAATTAGCTCACCGGAGCCTCCGGGCCACCAGCGCCAACTTTTCAAGCTCGAAAATCCAACGAATTTCTTGTCCTGCTTTTCTCCCTATTGAACACACGCTTCGTATACACTTTTCAAAAAGCACTCCACACATACTTTTTTTCCGGAAGTAACCGTACAGCGTGGTACGTACCAAGGATCGTTTGTTATAACGGCGTGTGTCACTTCTTTGAGGAACAAAGTCCCGAAGAAAGAGCCAAAGCCTCCGGGCCTTGCCAGCCGCGAATGTACTTGACGTTCCACCCTCATTTTCTTTTGTACTGATTTCACAAGGGAATTGTTACACGTGCTGCTGTGCTCCACTCCGGATGTAGACGTTTCTCATGTGGTCGTTTATTTCACGTAAATTTGCCACTTATGAAGAATCGTTTTGTACCTTTTTTTTTCATCTTTTCTTCTTTCTTTCTCCTTTTTTCATTTTTTTGACAGATTGCGAAATTTATTGATCACGAAGTTCTGGAATTTCACGGGACTGGAGATACTTATTTATACAGTTTATTTTTGGCCACGAAAAATCGCCCAGTTTTTAGGGCATGACAGTTTTTTCTTCTTTTCGTCAAGATCCTTGTATAAATATGGATTTTGACAACTAAAAATAATATTGTCACAGTCTAGTACGAGTGGGTGACAAAAAAAACTGGAGTAACAACGGTCTCGACGCCTAACCCTGTCAAGATAGTCGTAGGGCGTGACGAGAACTGCACAGATATACAAAAGCGCGGTTATTCAATACTCTATCGAAATATTTCATATCTCAAACTATTGAAAATTGCAAAAAATTCATAAACAGACTTTTAGGAATTTCTATCGAATTTTTTATTCCTACTAAATTTGTATTTTCCGTCAATACGGTACAAAATATTAAAAAAAAATAGTCACATCTTCATTCATTAGTTATTGTTCATTTTATTTATTTTCTTAGTTTCTTATTTATTAATTTTTTCACTTTATTTTAATCTAATATAATAATTGATTATTTAATTATTATTATTATTTAATAATTGTTACTATTTAATAATAATTTTATTATTGTTTAACTGCAATACAAATTTTTGCATGCAGAAAATATAAAAATATTTGGTAAATATTTACAAGTGGTCCTTCTGTCAAATTCTGTCCTTTCCTTCAAAATTTAATAAATAAATTGAATAAAAATCATATCACAATCAATTTCAGGGACTACTTGTAAATATTTACCAAAAATTGTGTACGTTACACGAATAACTAATTCACATGCAAATAGGAATTCGATGATTGCATTCACGTTAAAAAACCTGACGTCGGGATCGTGGGTCTTTATTTGAATAATATCGATGTTGAATAACCACTTGATACGCCTTTTGCAAATGTCAATATTGATTATCTTGGAACAACGCTTTGCTCCGCGTTTAGGCTAATGGTGATTCGGCATGAAGATATAATCAAGTTGCACTTTATATACGTGAGCAGTGTGACATTGACTCTCATCGACCAAACCTTCCGTGTTATACCTTCTCGTGTATATCTATTATGTACATTCGCTTTGTACAAGAAACGCTAGTATATCCAACGATGATGGTGGTTTGTCCTATTAACCCATTTACGTGTTTAACCCATTACGCTACCTTTCCGTTCGATCAATCTCTTCAAACATTTGGACACGAATTCCGACATTTTCCAAAAGAAAACCAAATTATTCAGCCCGAAGGACGAATCAATTGAATTTTATTTTCGAGTCTTTCTTTCACTGAGAAAAATATTCATGAGAATCGAAAATAATGACCAATTAAATTGAGGGATTCGACAGAATTGAAATAATTTTTCAATTATTTTTACGAGTGATCAAAAGTTGACATTTATTTCAAACAACACTCGAATCTCATGATCGGGACTTTTGTCACGACTGTTCAAAATATAGAAATATACAAAATCTTTACAAAGTTGGATTTGACGATTACGTAAACGGTGGAAAGTGAATTTTTGTAGTTCATTTCTTCTGGACACGTTTTTTCAATTTTTTGGACAACTTTGGCAGTTTTTTTTTGCTCGTTGTACGATTTTCTCGAGGCTGAAATCGAGCTTATTCCGAAGACAGCTGATCTCTTAGCCATGTCAACAGAAAATTGCAGAGCTTACGTTATCGATTCGTTGTTGGGTTTAATTTTATTGCCGTTTCTAGTCCACTTCTTTCCATACGTTTTAGGGGCTTTTACGAGGCCATCACATTACTGGAATTTGCTCCGGTTCACTAAAGCTTTATCGCCTTGTTAGCAGCGTGCACATCATCGGAAGCTTGAAAAAACTACCATTTGCTTAACGAATGGTTCACGTCTCAGTGTTTTTCATTTTTGGACGAAAATTATGATATTTTTGATTGGAAGGTTTTCATCAGTTTCTTTTGATTTCTCCATAAAACGACGACCAAAGTCTAGTTTCGTAGCAACTCGTGAAAGATCATAAGAGTTCAGTAGAATCAGAAGAAAATGGACATACTTGTGTATCATTTGCACTCGTAAATGCTATTTAAAGAGAGAGAGAGAGAGAGAGAGAGAGAGAGAGAGAGAGAGAGAGAGAGAGAGAGACGACCGTCTGGTTTCGTTGGCGAGCTCAGCAGGCGTCATTTCCGTTATCTTTATTGCAAACTCTCTGTTCGTCCTTCTTCCACTTTCTCTCTTTTTCTCTGACTCGCCAGGCCTGAGACGCACCGGATACGGATGTATTCTGAAGCTGCCAGAGTAGTTCTGAAGTCTCCTGACAACGTCTGGGTAATCGGAGTCAAAGCCACCCTCTCTCTCGCAAAAAAAACAAAACAAAAAAAACCATGCCACCGGGTGCGCGCACTCGTAAAGTTAAACTTTGCTTGCCACGATTCCCAGATTGAAAGCCCGAGTGTGCCGTTCACTTGGCGAATGGCTGCTGGTCATGACTTCGCGCAAAACGACACCGTAACCATGAATTCACAGTGACGTGTGTCAACTGCCAGAATTCCTATAAAACGTAACATTTCGTTAAGGTTCCGAATCAGTCGCCATTTTGCCACCGTGAACTCGAGAAAGATTGCTGGAAATTTCGAAAGAGAAATCTTTCCACACCGTTTGTCCGATCGGGATGAAAATTAATCAGTCCATTTTTGCTATCATTTTGCGGGGGCTGATCAATTTTTATTCCGATCGGATGAACGGTGTCAAAAAATGATACTTTTGAAATTTTGGAGTGAGGTTAATTGACTAATCGATCATCCAGAATATTCAACCGGAAAAAGTTGTACAAATGATTAAAATTGTTCGGGACACTGAGATCTTTTGATTCTATTGATTCGATCTCATTTTTTTAATAGAATTATCTACAAAAATTCATGATCGACATTCAAAAATTACTTTGATTACTTCAATTTATTCAAAAACGTGGTCGTTATTGAAAAATTACTGATATTTCAACAAAATACATTTAAAGAGTTTTTACCAATTAATTGAATACTAAAAAATGCAAAGACTCGAGATAACAAAAATATTGCAGCAAAACAAAACTTGGAAAATAACTTCGTAAATGGGACTGTTGAACGAAGGCAAAGATAGAAAATGGTTTTCTGACCGAGGGAAACTAATTTACAGCGAAAGGGTCTCGTGGGTGTGAGCATATATGTGGACTGAAAAAAAGGAAAAAAAAGTCTCAAACACAAACTATGAGAAAACCGATCCCTCGACCGATCCTACGACTTCCAAAGATCTACAAAAAGATTCACCGACTCAAATTCCTATTCTATCCTCCTTCTCATTTCTCTTTGTGCTTCACCTGCCTTCTGGCTGACTTCACAGCCTCGCCCTCGAAGATTTAAACCAAAATGAATTTCCTTCTTTCACTGGGAACACAATATTGGGCGTTTTATCTCGACTCTGTTTTTTTTTATTACAAAAAAATAAGCCCCAGTTGAAATTCGAAACATTTACAAACTCGTAGTTGGATCTGTAAAAAAAAATAATAATAATCGTTAATTTGCAATTATAATTTGAATAATTCAGACCTAAAAATAAATTCGAACGAAATTATTTCACTTGTACATTAATTCTCATTTAATCCCAGGGTTTTCGACGTTTAGTCAGTATTTAAATTCATTATTTTTCGTTTTAATCACGTATAATAATTAATGACGCGTTTCATATTCGAGAGAATACTTGGCATCAATGTTCTCATTATAAACGGAGTACCAAAGATATTGTTTAAGGTAAATTCTATATAATGACGTATACTTTGCCTCTCGGAATGTATAACCAGCCAAGAAATACTCTCCGATGGTGCTCTCGTCTGAATAGCAAATAAATATAGATATATATTTGTGTTAAACCTTCACAGCCAAGCCTTCAGGAATGTTCCCCTCGCACCAATGTCACACCTACGTATAATTGGATATCGGAGAATTCTCCTGCTTCTCCTTTTCCCTCGTACCAATAATCTGGCTACTTTGTCACTGCTGCATCGATTGTTGTTATATCTTCTCACGCATCTTCGGCATCTTTTCAGACTGGGAAACCGTACCATTATTCTCGAAGTACCGAATAAAAAAATTGAAAAATGTTTCTTTATGCGATTTGATTGATAAATTAATTGAAAAAGTCATTGACTCGATGCTGCAATCATCGATAATTTAATCTGGAAAAAGAAAAGAGTAGAAATGGAGAAAAATAATTGACAGTAGTCGACAAAAATATCTCTAAATGTCATTGCTTTTTGTTTTCTCTTTTCGTCTATTTTTATTCAGTTGGCTAAGTGCAAGATGCCATTAGTATATAAATTTAATATCAAAGTGTATTTTCGATAGGGTTTTCATTTTTGTCTCGTGCTCTCACGTGCACTTTGTCATAAATCGATAGATGCGAGAACATGCACCAAGGAAAATAAAAAGTACCCACCGTACTCTTCGTTCGTGGGGAGCGCAAAGGGTTCTGCATTTCTCGATCGACTGTACAAATTGTAGCAACATGCGGAGACGACCTCTCTGCATATATATACAACGCTGACCCCGATTCAACAACGTATAAATTTTATTATTCACGACAGATTCATAACTTCTCTCTCTCTCTCTCTTTCTCTCTCTCTCTCTCGTTCTCTGTTTTCGGTTATTCTCTCTCAATTATTCGTGACTAATGGTTGCAGTTTTTTGTGGTTCGCCTCTGCAGATACGAAGGCCTCCTAAGGATTACCTTTTGAATTAGGAAAAATCTGCCATTTCGTTGCTGAATATTATCATTCTGATGTATTCGAGGATTTATTTGACAAATTTAAAAAAACTGCCACCGTGGCTTTACGTACGATGTATTTTTTAAATGTGCAAACTGAGATTTGGTTCTCTGACACGAGGATTTAATGTCGATCTGGAAATGAATTAAAAAATAAAATACAATTTTTCGTTGCCAAACATGGACTTTGGATTTTTCGTGTTTAAAATTTCGAGCTAATTCCAATTTTTTAATTGAAATTTTATTCTTATTTTTAACCAAACCTCTTCGGATGGAGTGCAAAATAGTTCGGTGATTATTGAGAAGTTAAAACGATTTCGATGTCTCGTAAATGATCGATACTATGACGCTCATTGTTTATGAAGTAAAGGTTTCATTTGGTTTACAAAAATAAGCGAATTTCTCTCTATTGCCCTTCATTTCTATTTCTCCTTTCATCTTTTCCCTATTACATCAATTCCCCGAACTATTTTGCCAAGAGCTATTTCCACATCGAAGTTTTAACAGAGTAGTAACTACAGTTATATTTGAGTTGCATTGAATCACGGCGCCTTATCGTCTCGAATCGATCAAATCCGCTCGAAGAATTCTCTCGGGAAAACGATATCTCTTAACCAACTTTAAGTCCATTTTCGTAAGCTCCAAACCAACTCAAATTAACAGTCGCACTTTGGAACCCTCCAGAAAACACTACCATCATTTTTTATAAAATTAAAAAAAAAAATTCTAATGTTTTTTAATTTATTCAAAAATATGCTTTTCGCCATTTTTATTTTTCAGCATTTTAAAACATTTTTAACGATTTTTAAAAATCTGGGATCCAGTCCTCACTGGCCTTTACTTCGTCCAGTTTTTTGTCCCTAATTTTTTATTTTTTTACATATTTTTTTATACCCCGCAGAACCAGAGCACAGCTTTTTTTCCAACCTCCGTAAGATATTTTTTACGCACGAGTCATTTGTGTTGTGCCCTGATTTAAGCTCGTTTCGCAAAATACACCCTCGGGTCCGTCCTTTTTTTGTTCCCCATCCTTGAAACAAATTTATGCAATTTATTCATTCTCGTTAGTCGAAAGCGGAGAGAAAAAAATAAAATAAAAAAAGATCGAAAAGATAACGCGCTGTCATTCCGTCAGGATCCGCGCGCGCGGTAATTTGGACAGACGAAGAATTTATTTTTCCGAGTTGAAATAAGCGAAAGAGACTACGAAACCGAATGAAAGAGTCCTCTGAATATGTCAGCTGTAGGAGGAAAAAGGGATAGACAACTTCTCTGTTTAAATGAGACGTTAATTTTGTCAAACTGTCTGCTCAGTGTGTTGTACACGTGGCTGTAATTTTTTTTCAATTTTTTTTTTTCATTCTCTCGTCTCTTTTCCTTTAGCCCTCTACGCCCACTGACGACCAATTCCCAAGTTTTGTCAAGGGGAAAAAAGTCCTCGAAGTTCTTTCCACCCAGATGTCGAATTGTTTTATTTTTCTTAATTTTTTTCCCTTTTTAAGAGACATTTTATCGTCTGGCTCGTGCTCTCGAATCAGTCAATTACAAACTACGACGATGACGAAGAAACATAAAAAAGTTTCACCACCTCGAGTCCCTTGTTGCAGTTTTTTTTCGTTTAATTCTTCGTCATGGTTTTTTGATGATTTATTGGATTTATTAATAATTAATATGTCCACTTTTTTTTTTTTACCGAAAATTCGAGTCAGTTGATCGAATGCGGTTGTTTCAAGGATCACGAGCCCAGGGGTGTGGGAATTTCTTGATTTGAATCCTTCAATTTAGGGGAAATACTCCGACCCTAACCTTTTTCGATAAAAAATATGGTTATTTGCTCCCTGGATATTTAATGAGAGCTCGATAATTGAAGTAATACGATCGATTATTTAATCTTCAGTCTCCCTGCTTCTCCCCAAGACTCCATTTCAGTTCGACCACATTTTGACCCACTTTAGTTAACTTTGCTTCGATCGTACGTATATTGGACTTTCGACGAAGCAAATAAGAAGCTCGAGCCTTTCATCTGTACCTTATTCTCCAAATTTCAAATCGTCATCACTCTTAACAGCGAATTTTGCTTATTAACGAATTTATTAGAGATACAGAAATGAGGGCCTTCGAAAAATGTCCAAAAATAAAACTCAAAAACGTTTTGAGTAAAAGACTTTTCCATCGTTGTTTTGATTTTAACCAAAGATTTCGGTAGGAAATGAATTCGTTTTCCTTTTTTTTTGCTTGAAAGGTAATCGAAGAATAATAAAAAAAGAGCCCAATCGACATTTCGGTATCATCATTTTTGAAAAAATCAGAAAATTTCGAACTAATTAATTTCCTAAAATTTCCTAAAATTTTTGACCCATGAACACGTACATTTCGTTTTTTTTCTTTTTCGTATCAAAGCAAAGAAAAGCTGAGATTAATGGTTTAGTCGAGGTCAAAGAATGTGAGTGCTTTTTTAAGTTGGCAAAGTCGCGATGGTTGGACACGAAAAGGATTCTGGTGAAAAATAGCTGATCGAAAGTAAATCTCTTATTGCACATTAGTCCAGCACGCTCGCGAGCTTAGTTCGGTTACGAGAGTTCGTAGTTCGAATTTCTTAGGTTTTTCGAGTTAATACTTTATTTTTTATTTTTATTTTTCCTCCTCTCGACTCTTGTCACTTTCCGAGTTCCGTTTTTCTTTCGTTGGTGATGAAGAATAATCGAGTACATGAGCCGATGAAGAAAAATCGATCAAGTAGTTACTTACTTTCTTAAAGCGAATAATAAAACGAAAATGAAAGTCGAGAGGAGCTGGTTTCATTTTTCATTTAATCAAGAACGCTAATAACAAGCATTTTTTATTTTTTATTCTCGTTCCTTCTCTTCCATGGATTTCACGTCACTTTTGGATTCTCAAACGCTGAACATTTTTTATTCATTGAAATTTTGTATTTACATGAATTTGATTTAATTTACATAAAATCAATTTAATGAAATCGACATAAAAATTACTTACAAATCGAAAAGAATCGGATTTTCAGAAACTCGAGTCTTTTTTTTTACTCCGTATTTTTTTTTTTACTATTTCGTGATTTACGAACATTTGGAAAAATTTTCTAAACACCGTTTATATACGGAGTAAAAAAAAAATGGAGTAGTGATTAGATTTGGATGACAAGGACGATAAAAAAAAATACGGTTATTTATCTATCATTAAATGCACTGACGTCATCGTCTTGTCAGTGTGCCCTTGATTGTGTACCGGTATTACAGAATGTTTGATATCCCATCGGATCAATATACACACACCGAGTAATACAAATGTTACGGGACGATATCTAGCGCGTAACGTGAAAATAATGAACTGCGAAGGACGTAAAGAAATAAAGAAACGTACAGAGTTCAATGCCACGAAAATGTCGTAGGGTGAACTTTTACGATTCGTACAAATTCGAGATTTCTATAGAAACCGTCGTTATCATAAAGTTTCGTCGTAATAAAGAATTAAAAAAAGAAGTTTAAGGTAGTTCTATCGTGACATTCATATCGAAAAGTCGTTTTTCAGTTTTTCTCGAATAAAAAATGGTTTGCGGCCATAAGTTAATGAAGAAAAGTTGTTGTAAATTGACTAAAGAACAACATACTCCAAATTCAAGGTCATCCAAGGCAATACGTACTTGCTGTATAATTACAAAAATTGCGAACACTTTTTTCTTTAGATTTTTTTGAAAAACTGAATGCAGCTTCTTTGATGTTGCATACATTTTTATGCAAAGTTTTAGAAGGCTTCACCATGTAGGAGCCAAAATATTTATCGATGAAAATGTAACTTTTAACACGAGCCCTTATGAGAGACTTCTGAAGATTGTGATTTTTACCAATAAATATCTGAACTTCCGCTCGGTGAAACCTTCTAAAATTTATTACACACGTGCATATGACATCGAAGAAGATTTATCCAAATTTTCAACAAAATCTTAAGGAAACGATATAACGATAGAACTACCTCAATATAAATATTGAAGAAATTACACGATTAAAAACAATAAAGTAAAATGTCACAATGTGCACTTGTCGTTGATTTCGATGTACGAACGCGTACTCGTTCGAGTGCCAGAGCTTCTCTCGTCACCGGATATTGGACTGACTGATATTTCCGGTTCTATACGCTCGAGCCAACGCTCCAGTGAACGAGAGTAAGAGGACGTTCCAGCTGCTTTTATACATTTACATCACGTTGATCTAATCGCCGACATTTATCTAGTGGAATCACATATAAATGTGTCTCGATATATTAATCCATATGAATGGCTGATTCAAGTGAAACATCCTCCCGAATAATTTTATTAATATTCATCACGATTAAAATTCGTTTTATTGACAATTCTCTGTTCGCAAAACTCAACATTTCCATTAACTCGACACTCGAGTCTATTTTTCACGAATTTATTATCTCATTCGTTCAATTTTCGTTGGAGAATAATTGAATATCGGAAACATTTAATCTCTATACATTTTCAAGTGCGACGCTTCACTCTCATGGAAAATCCATCGAGTCAGCGGAAATAAAATAAAATAAAACGTCCACATTGTCACATTTTTCTTCTTATTCTTTCAACGAATATCTCTTCGTTGTTAGTTTGTTTTCAACATCCGCTTCGAGATTATCGTTTTTATCGTTTTTATTATCGTTTTTTCCTATCTTTTCGTTTTCTTTTGTACTCTCGTTCTTAACGTTGTTTCTTCGGGACATTTCTTTCGAGTTTGTCGACCTGGGTTTTTGTGTGTCACGCGTAAACACAAAAGCGACTTGGAAAACCGGAATGGAACAAACAAATCGAGTTTTTTTCGTCGTCGAGAATCAATTTCATTCGATTTTACGTTAAAATTCGTTTGCAACATTGAAAATTTTATTCCCAAGACCGCAGTTTTATGGGGAGAAAAAAAATGAATGTATTTCGCCAAGAATTTCGTTTTCATGTGGCGAAAAAGGAAGCGAAGGTTCTTCGGATTTAATGCTATTATCGCACGAATAATGCGATATTAACGGAGCAGGCAGTATAAAGAAGAGAAGATGGGAAAATGAAAAAGTGGCGGAGCACCGAGTGATGGCGTCCCATCGCAAAAAGGACGAGATATTCGATGTGGAGAATCAAGCAGATACGGAGCAGTTGAGGGGGGAACGAAGGGATTCTCTACCCAAGCTGTCAAGGAAAATAGTGGTGGTGGGGGGGCAGACGGGGTCACGCGGATTCGCCGCGAACTCAGTCCCTCCTCGGCCCTCGCACCGTGTGCATCGCTCGTTGCATGCTTGCGCGAGGACTTCGCGTCTCTTATTTATTTCTCCCACCGCTTGAGAATTCTGTTGACCTGATAGAAATTCCAACAGAAGAAAAACAAACGAAGGAAACAATTTTCGCGTTTTTTTTACGAATCTCGTGAAATATCTTGTCATTTTTATTTGTTTATTTACTTTTTGAAGCAATCGTTACTCACGATGTAAACATTTATCTGAAGACATGATTATTTTTTTGGCGGGATTGAGTGGTGCATTGAAAATTCTCAACGAAACATCGCCAAAGGTTTTTGACTCGGAAAGCTCTTGACTACAGAGTCCGAAAGCATCACAAATCATGTTGTGCACTTCCTAACCTCACTCAAGATCCGTGCATTCGAAGCAAGGTTACGAGGAACCTTGTTTTATCGCGAACGACGCAAATATCGCGAGAAGATTGAAGGATTTATTGGCGGACAACAAAGTTTCTCGTGGGAAACTGAGTAAACTCCGATTTTCTTTTATTTTCTTTTCTTTATACGGTGTTTTATTATTTTATTTACGTGATTTATGGAATTCGAGGGTCGGGAATCAAATTCAGGATCGAGGCTGTTGCACGAATCTGTAAAAAAATAAATTGCATCGTGCGATGCATGTAAAGATTTTCCTGGAAATTCTCAAGGCGATTTAATTAGATTTTTATTCCTGATTATGACCCGCTGAATTATTTTGGATTCAAAATAACTCGAAGTTCATGTTGATGCCATTTATTTTGTCCTGGCACTTGAGCATAGATTTTCGAATTAAAATCCGAGTTAAAATCATTTTGATCGAAAAATGTCCATCATCGATTGTTCGTTTATACCGAAGATTCCCTCTTTGAAAAAACAATTTTCGAAAAATTCATCACCCACAATGGCACGTTAGTAATTTTGTGTTTTTTAGAGATAAACAAAATTGCGTTGATCCTGTCATTGAATTAAAAAGTTCTGAGGGACTGCTGTTTCGTGTTAATCGATAAATTCACGTGTGCATTTACGCACGAGGCATTTCACGCTAGTTTTACGTTAAAAATTTTCTTTAGTTCATTTTGAAAATTTTTAGGAACACTTTAATTTGCGATTGGAATTTGAAAAATATCTTCTGCTTCTGCAAAAAAAGTTTTAGAACTGCTTTATTTTCAACAAAAAAGATTCCGAAAATATGGAAACAAATGGATAAATGGAAAAGTTCAAAAATAAGATTCATTCGAAAGTTAGATTTTTTAAAAATATAACAATGTCGTGAAGCAACAGAAACGTTCGTGAATTTCAAATTTTTTATTTTTTTTGCTGTACAAAATGCAAATTTTGATTGAACTAAATTTCATTTTTTTTTCAATAAAAATTAGACATGAAAAATTTCGACATGAGTGACCAGTGAAGATTGAAACGATTGAAAATGAACATTATGGAGGATTAATCGTAATTATTGTGTCGATAAAAAAATAGACAAAAAAACGCACTATGAGTGATTTAAAAATGATGAATTATTTGATAAACGATCATGAAAAAGTGTACGAATCAACGAGACGAAGGCTGCGAAAAGAGAATTTTTTATTGGTGATAACATCGTAACGACGAATGGAGACGTAACCTCGAACCAGGAAGGGTTAAGTGATTGAGTTAATTAAGACACTTGGGCTATTGAAATTCGATAGTCTAGACATAAAAAAGTGAGTGTCATGTCGGATCAACTTTTCATCGAGGCTCTAAAGAGCAACGACACTTGCAATGGGAACAACGAAAAACAATCGAGGAATATAGAGCTTTAAACTGGATGCTAATAAATTACAAAAAAATGCATAAATAAATAAACAAAAAAGGCAGCAGAAATTTTAACATTTTATATGAATTCTATTTTTTGAAACCAATAAATAAATAAATGTCAATTTGAACTACGAAAGTTCAAAAGATGAATAAGGATTTGAAAAAAGTGCATGCGAATGACGTTTCAACTGTCAAGCTCCAGAAAAACGGAGGAGATTCCGAATTTTCCACAAAATAAAAACAAAAGATTTTCGCCTAATGCCACGAACTACATTTTTTATCATTATCTCGGAACTATGAACAATAAATAAACATCCAAAGTAAGAAATAGATCGAAAGAATCTTTAAGTACTTTGGAGAAAAATGAGACCAATGACATTTTTGTGTGCAAACAGCGTGAAAAAGTGGACCAACGTAAATAAATCGTAAAATTTGAGAAAACAATATTATATTTTTTTCTTCTATACACCGCAAAAGACCAATACAACAAAAAGGGACTCACATCAATGAATCTAACACTTCCGACCAATGACAACAACAAAAAACAACAAAAAGTTTAATGCAGAAATTTTGAGAACTTTTAAATGAAAAACGACCAATTCCTCCAATAAATATATACAGACCACTGTATAAGAATACTTCGATCAATTATTTTCGAAACGATGATATAAGAAAAGAAAAAAAAAAGATAAACGACCTAAACTATTTTGCCTACGTCAATAACATTGAAAAAAATAAAAATAAAATAAAAACTACCACGAAAATAGTTTTGACAGAATTTCTACGGATTGAGAACTGGGGAACAAAGAAAATTGAGGATGACATTAATTCAATTATAACGAGATGAAAAAAAGGTTCGAAGAATTGAGAAGGGAATGAATAATTCTGTCGAACGTTTAATCTTCGTGTACGCTTCGTAAGCACGTGCTTCAAATACCAAATTTGACATATCTCTCGTGAATAAACTATGGACCAATTATTCGTCAATCGATAATCCGGATGAAAATCAAGATCAAATCGATAATAATAAAGAATCGAAATGTTTGGACATTCGAAATATAGTTTATTCGGATTATTCGAGATCGTCTGACGAAACTTTGTAGTTGACTAAGAAATAGGATAAATCCTATAAAAGAGGATTCAATATACTTTCGACGTCGTTCTCTCGTCGTTGTTATTACGATCATATCTCATCCGGAAGACTGAATCGAAAACACCCAGCGCCATGATGGATTGGGGAATCAGACGTAAGCTACTTAACATTTTTTTTTCTCTCGTCCTCTCCCCCCCCCCTCCTCCCTTTCGTTTTCCGCCGCGTTTTGTTTATCCGAACTACTTTAACGGCTACTTGGATTATTCACGCTTCTTTCATCAAGCTCCATGAACTCTAGCAAATTACAACTTCCGGTGCAATCGGCTCAGGTTGAGAGAGAAACAGACGAGTCTGATTATCTTCATGATTAAGAATAATGTCGGGTTATTCATTTTCTTTTTCATTTTGTTTTGCTCCTGTATTCACCGCTTTTTTGATGCGACCTTTTAACCCTTTGTTGACACACTGGGTCATATTGACCCGGACTTATTATTCGGCGGTGATTAATCCAGAAATTTTTCGGAGAACTTCCAGCGTTTTTTTTACCAGCAATATCCATTTTTTTAAATTTCGAAATCAAGTTTAGTTTACTCGTTCAAAGAAACACATTTTTTTAAAGTCTCGTCATAATAATTTGTTTAAAATTGAAGTTGCATTTATTGTGAGTACTTCTCAGGTTACTAATCTGAAAAATATTAAAAATTCAAAAGGATGTGATGTTTTTAAATCCCAAAATGCTCACTATTCCAAAAGTTGAGTTTTTCATGAATTTTTTTCGAACGTTTGAATTTGATATTTTCAAAATTCTTTTGACGCACGAATCTTAGGGGAGAAGTGTCATTAATCATGAGACAAAAAAGTTTCGCAGTATCGTAACAGATTTTTTTATTGCAAAATTTTCCCACCGCAGCCGAGCATTTAATCTAAACGAAAATCTTAAGTAGAATGACGATGATGGGATTTAATCGCGTTTGACAAGAAGTTTTGCAAACATTTCAAAAGGTCGGACACTTATTTATCAAAAGTTTTTAATCGAAAGCCATAGAAAAATGTTGATAGTTTGAAATTTCCTTTCAATAAGTTCAGCCGCACTCCAGTTCTTATGAAATTAGAGTTTTTGCTTTAAAATATACGGAATAAAGAGGAAGAAAAAGCTTTTGATGGTAACTCCAGCGAGGGATTTCCTTCTCCATAGCAGGAAGGAAAGCCCTCTGTGAATAACGCCGATTGCATGTTTAAAGCGTTATTATTAATGCATATACTCGACTGAATTCCTTTCACATAATTCCCAACCAGGCAAACAAGTATCTCGTTGTGGTCGCGTCGTTGTGGTGTTTCATCCGCCCAGTGTACGTGCGCTCGTGTGTTTATAATGCGACACAGACGCTCGTTACACTCGTTTCCAATTAAAAGTCAACGCTGCAGATGAAAGAATGCAATATTTACCATTTTTTTTTCTCTATAAATATATATTTTTTTTTTATCACAAATTAACACAGGATGGGTTCGTGGAAAATACAAATTCCGCACAGACGAGGAAACGGAGTACATATTTCTTTTCCGAACAAATTAAAACTTCATTTTCCTGCGTATCACCCTTTTTCGTTCCGGTTCGTTGACAGCAGCAGCATCAGAAAATCAGGAAAATCTCGGTTACTCGGTTGTAAGGCTAAACGGTCACCCATCCAAGTACTTTTCGACGAGGTTCGATCGCCATAATCGTAAAAGTATATAAAAAGGAACGGCGAAATGATCAAATACAATTTTTCCAAGATAGTTTTTTGAAATTTTGCGTGAATCTTCTTGAGCGTCGTGTGTTATAATGTGTCAAAAATTTGAGAAGGTTTCACCGTCTGGTAATCGAGATATTCAGTGTTTAAAATCGCGACTTTAACACGAGGTCTTATGGGAAGTCACGAAAAAAGGCGATATTTTACAACTAATAACTCGATTTCTAAACGGTCAAACTTGCTCAAATTTAACCCACAGTTGAGTATGATTGTTAAGAAGATTCATACGAATTTTAAACAATTAAACTTGGAGTTTATCGAACGCATGAGAAACGATCGAACCTCCTTAATTTTATGAGGAGTTTCAATGGATGAAAAAGAGTGTGTAGTTTTTTTTTTCGTAAAGACACGACTTTCTCGTTAGGTATTAAAAATTCTTGTATCTTCGCTGTGACTTTACTGTGAATGACGAGAGTGAAAAGAGAGAGAGAGAGAAAGAGAGAGGGAGAGAGAAAGAGAGAGAGAAAGAGAGAAAGTGGAATGAGAAAAAGCAGCTCCAGGTTCGGCTAGACTGGAGACCTGGCCGATTTATTTATGAGCACAATCGATTTCTTTTGTTTGCTGGACGATGACACGATGGGAAGATCCATCAAGAAGGGTTACGTGTCGAGAGCGAAACTCACATAAGAAAGAGTGCAAAAAAAGTGTGAAAAAAGTGGGCCTATCTCTGCCTCGATATTGTTTCTTGCAGCAAAAAAAAACGATCCCTTCTACGTTTGACTGATAACATTTTTTTTCTATCTCCATCATTTGTCTTCGGTCGAAAAAATAAAATTCTAGCCATTTTATAAATTGCACTGACCGATACGGACAGCCTTGGCTAAAAAAAAAAAAAAATCGAAACTTGTTCATTCTTTTTCGTTTTATCTCACATTTTGCCCAAATGACTACAATTTTATTTTATCGGAATTTGTCTCACGTCTATTTTTTGCTTTTTAACATAAAACATGGATCTTTCCATTGAACAAAGTCTGGCTCCCAATCAATTTTTTCGCAAAATTGAATACTTAACTTTATTCGATTTTTAACTTCTTTGAATGTTTATTTGTTTATTTACAGACATTTCATTTCTCTTCTTTTTTTTTTAAGAACGTTTATACAGACACAGAGATAAAATCCTCAAGAAACACGTACAATTTGTCCAGACGAGGAATACATTTTCATAATAATTCAAGCGCGATGTACAACAATGGTTTGGTTTGCAGGGAGAGGTTATCGTATTTGCATAAGTCTTGTTCACAATTCTCCATCCTTCTCTCTCTCTCTCTCTTTCTCTCTCTCTCTCTCTCTCTCTCTCTCTCTCTCTATCTCTATCCTTCTTTCTCTCTCTTGTTTTATGCTTCTCCGTTTGTCTGGTGGAATCAAAGGTGCGGGCAATTGCGTAACGAGATCTCTTTTTCCTCTCTCATCTCCTCTTTCCTTTCGTACAACGGATAGACGGTTAGACAGGCGCCCATCATCGACTTTTCTCTCGGACGTCGAGGACGACCTATATCACAAAATGCAAATCATTACCAACGCAATTCCCTCGCTGTGCAAGCGAAAATGTTCAACTAAATTCGTTGCCGTTTACAAAAAAAAAAAAAAAAAAAAAAAAAAACAAAAAAAAAAGAAAGCTTCAATCCAGACATCACTGAATTTTTTCAATTTACTTTACTATTTCCGAACGAAATTCCTCGATGATCTCGGCTTAGAAGCTGCAGATCGATGGAAGAATTCAATTTATTTAATCCTTCGTTGACACACTGGGTCTCATTGACCCGGAGTAGTTTTTTTGCGTTAATTTTTTGAAAGTACCTTTTTTTCGAATCTCGTCACAGGATTCTACTTTTTTTGACTCAGTCATCGAAAGGTTAAAAAATATATTGATACAATTTTATTAAATGGGAGTTCGTTTAATCATTTATAAATTATTTTTTGTCCCCTAAATTCGCGAAAAGTACGAAAAGGTGTGAAAAGGTCGGGATGAATTGTACTCGAAATGAATTCAATAATAATTGTGTTCGTCTGAAGTTGGTAATTCGTTTACTTTTTTCCTTTTCAATTTGTCGCCAATTATTATTGATTGACAAGTTGAAGGATGTTCCAATAAAAAATGTTCCAAAGAACTCTCTTCGTCTAGATATTTTTTTGTTCCTTATACAGCCATGTAATTGGAAACTGGTCCAGAAATATTTTCGCGTGTTTGCGGTTTCAGAAGCGAACCCTTCTCCTGTAATTACCGGAGCCCCGGCACTCGATCGAGAACCACTTCAAGTCCGTTTACGCTCGATCGACAAATCTACTCCTTTATGTATCTCCTTCTGGAAACTCGGCCTCTTGCCTCGATGAATTTGCGAATCAGTCAAATTTCCCCTTGTTTCCGTGAGCTTCGATTCATTTCTGCTCCCTTCTCTCTCTCTCTCTCTCTCTCTCTTTCTCAGCTCTCTCTCTCTCTCTCTCTTTCTCTCTTTCTCTCTTTCTTTCTCTCTCTCTTTCTCTCTTTCTCTCTCATTTTTTCTATTCGATAAATTATCGTTAAAAGTCTGTTTAGTTGTCGTGATTATTTTCATCGAAACGTGTTTTTTTTTTCAGATTTTACAGAAAAAATCTGCAATCTAAAATCTCTAGGAAATTGAATGATTATTATATTCTGTTTATACGTACAATTGAGACAAGTACATTTGAATTTCTGTTTCGAGCACTCGTCAAATATGAAGAGACTCCGTAGAGGCTCGGGACAAGTACATTTGAACCTTTTATGTTTCTCGAGCACTCGTCAAGTTATGTATTTCCTGGTGAACAAAGCAACTCGCTGCAACGGTGGTGCAAAATCGTAGAAAGATGCGTTAAATAACATTCAATAAACCAAAACCAATTTAGTCGCTTTCAAGATTCTTTTTTTTCGTGGCGAACGTGAAAAAGTTTTATATCGACTTTACATGAAGATCGAATGGGCAAATAACAAGTTTATTCGATAATTGAATGAAATGTAATCGAGGAAACGAAAATTTATTTGCATCCTCGCGATAAAACTTTTTCTACTTTTTTTTAAACAAGGAAATTGCATTTGAATACACATTCGAATGAAATTCGAATTGAATTTGAATTTCAGCAATTGTTACAAAGTGATAACTAAAAAAAAATATAATAATATTTAATTGGCACCCGATTATTCAATGAAATTCATGATTTGCCTAAATTTTTAGATTTCAATTAAATAATTAATACAATCGATATATTAAAAAATGCAATTTGAACGTATCTCTTTAATTTGAATGATTTTTATGTAATTAACGTAATTTCTGAGGAAAAAATTCACTACATTGATAATTTATTATCATTGTTATTACCACGAGAGATAAATTAACGATTACGAGAAGCAATTTCGTTGTCGTTTATAGGGCATTTCACGATCCTCGCATTTTATGTGCTTTTTTTTCTTCATATTCTCTTTTTTCCCTTCGTGGCTTCGTAAAAACTCAATTGTGCTAATTTTTCATAATCGCGCTTTGAAAATTCTCCCGGCGCCATTTTTCATCGAACAAATACTGTGCTTCTTTTTCGGCCTTTTATTTTTCTTGCCCTTTTTACCTCGTTTTCATGGCCCACTCACAATTTAACGATCGAACCATCGCGGTTTATATCGCTCTGGTGAATAGTGAAAAAAATGTTGATACTAACGGGGGCGACGGATTGCCGAGACATGACGACGCTTTGCTGGACCGCACGGCAAGATTTAAACAAAAAAAGAAGGAGAGCTCGGGAGCAGGAACGACAATAAAAACGGTGCGATAACACGCCCTCGTCACACCGGTTCCATTGTTCTCCACGTTCGCGCATCATTTCCATCCTCCAACCGAGATAAGCCCAAACGGTTCAAAGTTCAAATCCCCCACAAACAAACTCCGCGAAGTATATAAACACACATATTGATCCATTAAACTACATACCGGATACGATAATGAAAAAAACTCTTGTACTTTTAACTTATTCCGAGAAAAAGAAGAAGAAAAATACTATACTTTTGATATCCATTCATAAGTAGAACGAGTCTCGAGAGTTTTATCAAAACTTTTGCATAGTTATCATGGGAACTTGAGGAAACATTTAAATTGCCTTTTTTTTTTCTTTTTTTTTGTTTCTATTTTGTGACTATTTTTATATTTTATGCTGACCTTAAATTCGTTGTTATTTAAAACAATCACTATTGAAATTCGTTATAAACAATGAAAAGTCTTTTGACAAGTACATTGGAAGCGAATAATAAAAGAAAATATATTCTGCCTGAAAAAATGTCCCTTACGAAACGTTTTTGACGAAAACAAATTGTACTTCATGAAACTAGCGCAAGGCGTGGACTTTTTGAAATAGGAAAGTGTAATTTCTCGGTTGACGTCGTACTACGTGTGTTACATGAAGTAAGAAACTTTGCTCTTCGCAAAGCGTTTCCTGTGCTCGCACACAACAATATATTGCACTTTATATCTATTTTCCTCCGCGCTTTGTTGACTCCACCCTCTGCAACATATTATTCAACTTGAAACTCCACTCGAGAGTGGAATCAAGAAGTGTGCGTTCGTTCGTTAAGTGATCGTGGGTTGTATCCTCGTCGCAAGAAATCGTATACAGGTTTTGTCTAATTTGAAAGTTTGAACTTTATCAAAATTTCGATTTTTCTTCATTTTATTTACGAATTTCATTTTTTTTTTTTTTGACATTTTATTTATTTATAAATTATTTTATTGAATTAATTGATCATATTTTTAATTATTATTTTCATTTCTATCAAATTAATTTATTTATATTGATCATATTGATTAGGTCTGAGGAAAATTTCAAAAAAATTCTGTTACCTGGAATTGTTGTCATGTAAGAATAACGATTACCATTTTTTATTGTCCAGACTGCTTTGTATTTGCATTTGCAATAAAATCCAATCGAAATGATTTTATTGAAGGATGATACGATCGCGTGCACTTTCATAGATGTTCATCCACAATTCGTCAATATGACGATGAGCAGCTTGTTGTGAATGACCTTGTAATACATGCAAGTATATATCAAAACAATCAGCGATCATTACAGAACCTCACCCCTATAATCTATTCAAATAGAGGTGGAAATGACGCATTTCAAATTTCCCAAAATGACGTAACATCGTTGGTTGAGTACCAACCTCAAAGTACCAAATAATTAATTGCATAAATTCAACTCCCTGTTAACGTTTTTTTTTTCTATCGGTTCCGAAACTTACGAAATGAAGATTTTTTTTCGTGTATTTTTTTTAAATACACACCAGAGATTTTTTTCTAATTAAACAGGACGGATCCTCGAGTGAAAATAGAGAAAATCAAGAAATTGAGGTGACATTTCACCAGAAGCATGCAGCAACCTTTGAACAAAGGATTTGAACATTTTTGGATACGTTTTTGTTTCATTGACGAAAAATAAGACAGAATAAATTACATTAAAAAAACAGTCTGCATTTTTTTTCAATATCTCGAGAGCATTTCTCGTTTTTTTATTTTTTTTTTGGATTCTCTATCGAAACGTGAGCAACCCAAACCAGTAACTTCGTCTTTGTTTATAATGTAGAATTAGTCCCTTTCATTTTGAATAATTGAAATTTTGGAAATAGCTCTTGTTTTTGATATTATTTGGATTTCCTGATGGCAAAAGTCCTGATGTCATAACACAATGCTTTACATTATAACTATGAACCGAAGCAGTGCTAGTTGATATGTCACGAATCGATATAACGTAGGTGACATTACCTGTTTATGTTCGTAACTGAATGTGACCTAAAAGTGGTGAAATTATAACGAACGAGGGGAAATGTTGGTCGAACGCGTTTTGCGACCTCGATTTAAAAGTCATGCACCATGTATTTTGTTTTAATCCTAAAAATAGACTCCAAGTTCGTCGTAACATAGCGACGAAGTTTCTTTTTTATACTGTGTAATTGATGTTTCGAAAGATTTATTTTTATTTTTATTTTTCGAAGGATCAATTATTAATTCGATCATCGGGCGATCTTTACGCGTTCGTGAGATTGAGAGCTTTTCTGTAAATCTCTAAATCTCTCAAAATAAAAGAAAGAAAATTGTTTTCGTTAGAATAAATAGATTTTTTATTGCTACGTATTTTTTCGTGAGAGATTTTTTTTCGAGACCATTTTTCATTACTTTGACGACTGAAATTCTCTCGCTTCTTTCTCAATGAAAAAGAAACCCGTCAGAATAATCAAAATTCTCACGTGCATCGCACATACTTTTTTTTTCTCTCACTCTTCTTGCACTCAACCCTCCTCTCACTCTATCTTTTCTAACAGAAATGAGATTGCCGCGGTTGCACATCATCCCTCCTCTCAAAGTACTTGGAACGGCAGAGAAGGAGAGAGAGAGAAAGAGAGAAAGAGAGAGAGAGAGAGGGAAAGAAAGAGAGAGAGAGAGAGAGACAGAGAGAGAGAGAGGAAAAGAGAGAGAGAGAGAGAGAGAGAAGCAAAGAGCAAGGAAATGGAGTATATGCTTTGTCGAAAGGGCACCACGAAGGGTGAATTTATGAGTTGCGTATAGGAATTTTTGTCTACGTGTGTGCGCTCGGAAAATCCTACAAAGAGAAAACTATTCATGCTGTAGAAATCTCTTTGACAAAAACTCCTTGAAAAACCCGTATATAGAGTTTTCTTTACGATACAAAAGTACCGTAGTAAAAATTTGACAGTTCATTAATTCGTCTACTGTTTCAACAAAACATACTTATGTCAAAAAGTCGTATCTATATTTATTTAGATTTATTATTATTATTATTATTATTATTTACATTATATTATTTATGTTTATATTTATATTTATATTTATATTTATGGTTTCGTTTATATTTATGAATGAAAAATTGATTTCAACCCTAAGACTTACACAATATGGTTCGAATTTGCATCGTTAATTATGCAATTGATCCTCAAGCCATTGCGCCAGACTACGCGGTCACCCAACCAACTATTGACCTCTTTCGAGTCCGTTGAAATTTAGTTATCGGCGAAAAACCACAGGGCAACCATTTTTTAATATTATTAATTGCTTGAAAGCTTTTATATTCTTATGGTCGTTTTGCAAATACAATGAAAAGCAATAGAAAATACGAGATACAGTGAAACGCAGTGACCGTAAGGTCAACCGAGGAGTTTCACGGTATTTGCGTTCTGCAAATTCGCCCAATACGCTCCATTGGGCTGTATATATCTCAGCACACACTTTGTCACGGTTCACCTGGTCTCAGAGCTTATTTACAAACGCAACAAACGTTCCACCGAAATGTTCCCTCTCGTCCTGCCTCCACGACCCTCTGTTTTGTACGTCAAAATCAACAAATGTTGTTAAAATAACATAAACGCAATCTCACCATTCAGTATTTGCTTGCAACTTCGTGTGTTTCTTAGACAAATTAATTAATTCGTAATTGTAGAAATAATTATCTGGCTACAATCATTTTTTTCCAGAAATTATTCCAGAATTATTTTGTCCAGAAATATTTTCAACGCCGGCTGCACTTTCTTTTTAAACATTTATTTTTTTTCTCAAAAAGTAGAATCTCCATGCCCATATTTTTTCTTGTTAATCTGAAATATGTTAAAAACCGAAAAACCTGCGATTATTCCAGCAAAATGCTCACGTCACCGAAACTCGTAGTTTCCAACAATTTTCGAACTGTCAAATTCGATGTTTTTCGATTTTTCGTCCCGTGTGCACTCGGAGGAATATTTTCAACGTATTTCTAATTTTTTTCATCAAAAACTGACCCCTGAGTTGTTGACGACAGTCGGATGACGTACGCTCCGGGTCAATTTGACCCAATTCGTCAACCCGTAGCCACATTTGAGTTTCCTAATCAAGAGAATTGCCGGAAATTATTGCAAAATGATGTCAATAGTCTCCTGTCACAATGACGTCTCCTCAAATCATTCGAAAACGCTGCAAAAACCTTCCAAATGGATCTTTAATCAACACACTTTTGACAACCTTGAACAATGGTATTCGGAAATGATTTTCAAACAAAATTCCATCGATTCCAGGTCGATTATCATCAAGTTGTATACACACATAGGGGTCCACAGTCTGACCACAATGTTATCACGATATCGATTCTATTCGCGGATACGTGTGTGTTCCATACATCGCCCAAGGGAACAGCCTCAAGCTCCACAAAACTATGTATTGTGTGTTCTGTATCCCGTATGTACATAATATCGCATTTGTGTGTGTGTGTGTGTCTTGTGTTTGTGTGTTTGTGTGTGAGTTGGTCTTCTCCGCAGTAGAAACGTACAAACCGATGGTAAAACCTTGTACACACAGTTGGGTTATGGTGTGACCTCGTTGTTGACCTATACTGCCCTCCAAACTCCTCTCTCATAAATGCTTTCGCCAGCGCAACCGATTCACTCGTGGTTGTACGTTTCGTGCAGATTGGATATATCCCTTGGTGTGCCTTTCTTCTTCTTCTTCTTCTTCTTCTTTGTTTTTCAAGGTCAATCTATACCGATACGTCGTGACGAGACTTTTATTCTACTTCACCTTCTCCTTCGACTCGCGATTCATCGAAGAGATCGGGTCAATAAATTCCAAACGATTTACACCCGTAGACAGTAAATTTTGAAGCATTTGAAAAATGGTCAACAAAAATATTGTCGAAGGAAACAGGATTCGATACGATTGCATTTAAATTGGAGTTTTAGAAAAGTTACAGGGTTCTTTTTATTTGGGCAATTTCTTTTCTACGATTTTTTGTAATAATGAATTGGGTGTGCTTGGGGCTCTTTTTTTGTCGATGAGGCTCGATTGTCGATACTTTGGTGACGACGGCTTTTTATATTTGCCCTCAGATCGGATCGATACAAAATTTTTGGGCATTCTGCCAAACATTTCGTAGTTGACATCCTTTGGGAAAGCCTTGCAACCACTTTTCAGTAGTTGCGGCGATACTCGAGTCCAATATATTTGATAAAAATGCAAAAAACGATTTGAAACAGTGTTTTTTTTTTAAATATTTATTGAATCATCGTTATGCGTAGATGTTGGAACGTTGAGACGAAGTCGCTGAGAAAAAAAACTTGTTAATTCTTAGGTGGATAAATAAAGAATGAAAAAAATATATATTTTTCTGGCGACGATAACGCCATCTTTTGGCCCAACTGTTCAACAAATATTCGTCGAGGTTTCTGAACCTTTTTACGAAAGGGTGGCTGCTGCTTTCGAGCTTGATAAAAAACGCTACAGATAGCGCTGACCAGCGGACTTACCACCCGCAGTTTTGTTACAGATCGCGACACTTACTCACCGAGGGTTCAAAAGGAAAAGTATCTTCCGCACCACTTTCCCTCGAACTTGACCGACTGTCAATTTACAACCAATTTTTCAAAACACCTTGTCCTATTTTTTGATTTTTCATTTTACTTTTATCGACACAACGACGAATTTTCTTCTCCATTGTCACTTCAAAATTCACGTTTTTCCAAAATTTTTAACATTTAAATAAAAAAAAGTGCAATCTTATGCGAATGTCAAATAATTACGATCGAAAAAATGGCCCACAACAGGTTTTTCGACCTTGGATCCCGATTTTAGAAAAAAAAAACCTGATCTACAATTTCGATCATTAGATTCTCGTTCATCGCTCGATAATTTATGGAAAACTGTGAAGATATTGAATCTCGGTTTCAAATTCTATGTTTGACTAGTTTTATAATAAAAATAAATGATTAATGTGAGTTGCACAATGGAGAATGCTAATTAATGATAAATTCCTTTGAAAAACAACAGATAAATGAATTAATGTATATTTTAACAAAGACAAAATATAATGGTGTGAAAATTCGTAGCGGTATAACTTGGCAACGGAGCGTGATACGTGTTTTAATTTTCGAGTGCTTTGTCGAAGGTGAAAACAAGCGATCCGTTCATCCGTTACATTTATATATAATAAAACAAGTACATAGTGAGTGATTTCACGGTAGAGGAGAAGCGAGGGTGTTGGGAATGGTGTTCCAACCGAAGTTCAATGGGATTTGATGGTCGATAAAATGGAGAAAAAAAAGGAAAAAAAAAAAAACATTCTTTTGTTGTCGTAACTTACCCGTCAGCTTGGTCACACAACGTTCTCGTATGCTTTCAAACTGATAAACATTCCCTCATTTTTTTGACATCGTTTACCTTCACGTAATTTCGTCACAAAAAAGCACCAGGACGAAAATAGTCTCGCGATCGAAATCTTATCGCGTCATAACGACGTTGATATAAATAAATTATTTCCTTATCATTTATTTCCCACGTAATCCAACATTTTTCATGATACAAATTTAAAAAAAAACTCGTATCGATTTAACGATTTATTTGATTTGGGATCCAGTTCAAAAAATTCTTTCATTCAAATGTTTTGTTTAGATTTTTCTCCAAATCTATAAAACTTCACAGTTTCTTTTTGGTTTTTGTTTTTTTTTTTGTTTATTACCCATGGCCACCCCAATAAAAAGATCGTTTTCCATCAGACTCCTCGACCTTTTGCCACGATTCGTCACAAACACCACTTTATTTCAAATGTCATTTAGTCACGTGTCTTTTGAACAAAACACACACATACGATCGAAAGATTATCGCAATGGGAGGAAGGTGATCGTTTGGCTTGGAATTTTTTTGTTTTTGTTTTTTTTTCCTTCTATTATCACACCCCCTGTAGTGATAATGCATTGCTCGCACATGTTTCATAAAATAACCAGCACAAAGCGTGGTTAGTATATTTTTTTCCCCTTTCTTCTTCTTCTTCTTCTTCTTCTTCTTCTTCGCCGAAACGATATATTTAATCATGCAACAACCCTCGGCGTCTGCGCCAAGTTCACGTGCCTCGTAGGGGTGGTTTATAAACGTATAGTTTGTGACGACGCTTTAACGAGAAGGTTTGCAGTTTTGTTGAAGAAGTCGTGGCCGATGGACGATTGTCCATGTGCCATACAATTTTTCAACCACTCTCATATCATTTTCGATTTCATTATAAATTCGTCGAAATGATTTTATTACAATTGTGATAAATAACTCATTAGGAATTAATAAATGTGATAAATTTTGGTGATATTCAAAATGTGAAGTTCAAAAGTGTTTGGAATTATATTTTACAACACAACTCCTATATTTTATTGTCAATTTTAAGTGTTCAAAATAGTCGATCAAATCAGTGATCGAATTAATGAGAATTCGATAAAATTCATATCGATTGATTATAAAAAAATTAAAAATTAAATAAAATAATGAATAATGAATCTATCGATGTTCGGATGTTTTAAATTCTTAATATCAAAGGCATTGAAAATTATCTCAGCAGTAAAATTAATTTTTATATTAACGGAGTGACAAAATTGATCGTTTGAAAAAAAAATATCGTCCTCACGTCGTCTTCCAATGTAAAAAGTTGTTTAAAAAAAGTAATCAAACTGTACGAAGGGGACTGGTCCGGCGGTGGCACATATTCAAATTAATTAATTAACTTAATGAGTGAACAGTCCCGAAGGAGCGAGCTGTTGATCTTATTTCATAAACTTCCACTTTGCATATAACTCTCGGTTACGATCGATTAATCAAGTGTACAAAGAGCCTTAAGAAATCGCTACATTTGTTCGGAGTTGAAATAAATAAATGAATACTCCGTTTAAATTCTTGTCTGGGGTGTAAAAAAAATTGAAAAATAAAAAATCCGTTAATAATGATCGGTCTGTGGTCATTCAAGCCGCGAAGAAATGGCAAAGTTGAAATTTTGTTGGGTGAGTTCTTTTCTCAACTAAAACAACAAAAAACCATGTTTTTTTCAACTTTTTTCCCTTTTTACTGTATAATTTCGAAATTTTCGAAATCGACAAACGTCCCATTTCACAGAGTGCGAAAAAGACAGAGTAAAAAAAAACAATTAAACCATGTAACGCGTGACGCAGCGGTCGCTAAATAGGTCATCCAAAAGGTTTCGCATAAATATCCAAGTGTCCACGGAATGAGAGGCACCCACCGCAATATTAATTAATGGAGGTGAAACAATTAGTCGTTTCTCTGTTAGCTCGATGCAATTTTCATCATTCTTTTTTTATTTTGTTTTTTCATTCACTCCAATATCTCTTGGCTTTCTATTCGTGTGACGTTAATAATTTCGTCTTTGTTGACATTATGATTTCGTTCAATTGCGCGTACCGCGCGGTCGATTTATATCAGGAGATCTCTCATATCATTAATAGATCGAGTGCCATCAATATTTGATTATTTATATGGCGTGTTACATCAAGCTTTCATCGATAAAAATAGAAACACAGTTGTTTTTTTTTTCTTTATTTTTTTAGAATTACTTAGATTAATATCCCATCGGTTTGTGGATTTAAAAAATTGGTACATACTTTTTAATAAATTATAAGAAAATGATCATAAATATTAACAATATAATCGTTATTATGATTTTTGTGGTAAAAATTACTTTGAAATAACTGATGTAAAGATGTGACTGTTTTTTTTTTTTTTTTTTTTTTTTTTTCACTAAACTAGAAGTAGAATGACGAGTGCTTTCGCACTTGACTACGCGTGTAAGCGTTCCATATCCTTCTGATAGCATGCACCCGGTGCATGCTTGCGGTAAAAGCCTCGAAGTACATTATTCGCAATAAAACAGTTCTGTAATAAACTTGAATATCGTGAAAAATGAGAATGACGCGAGTACTACGTACGATGGGCGAAAAAATCGTGTACAAAAGTAACGAGACAGATAAATGAATAAACTCGGTTTTTATCAAATAAAAATAAGATCGGAGGACGCATTTTTTGATGCAAAAAAATCGAAAAACTAAAGACTTTGTTATTCATTTTTTACACACATTTTATAATAGTTACACGCGAAAGAATTTCTTGATAGAATCAGTTGAAAAGTTTTTAATCGGGAAAGAAAAATGATTTTTCATAAAATTACGACCTGATGAACTTTGAGCATCGATTTTTCGTGTCCCTCCCCACCTCCTTCGGGTCATAAAGCAAACTATAACAATTATTTCGACTCTATTCTGCGGTAGCATCGCTGAAAAATCGTGTAACTACGATTTTTACGAAATTTTAATTCAATCGGTCGCCGCCGATTAAAATGGCATTTTTTTTCAAACAAACCTCTCAGAAGCTTTTTATCGTTCGTTTTCTCTCGGAAATTTGAGGCGAATTCCTGACAATAGAAGAATAATCAAAGCTATGAGAATTTTTTTTTTCTTTTGACATTGGCACCAGTCACTTTTTTACGGTATTTAGCTCGAACGTTTAACCCGTAATAATGGTTACGATGGTAACTGATTACAGCACGTAAAAGGAGAGAGAGAAAGGAGTAATTGTCAGTGCGGACCTTAGCGAGGGAAAAAGGGTAAAGAAAAGTTAGGAGCTCTCTAGTGTAGTTTTGAGTCGTAGGCAACGAAGGAGTCGAAGAACTGGGACTGCAGTAGCAACAGCATGCACCAGCAGGTGCAATGACTCGAGAGGCGGTGACCTCGACGCGCTCGAGTACGTTCCTCTTTGCTTGAAAGAGAGGAAGAGCCATCGCGAGCAGAGGGAGAGACTAAAGATTGAGAGAGAAAAGATTCGCGAGTTCTTTGGCAAAAAAAAAAAAAACATCCATACTTTTTGAAATGCTGCACAAATTTTAGTTTTTCGTTTTCTATTCAAACGTTTTCTGCAAATTTAAAGTTTCGTCGAATGTCAATTTGCAAAGTTTCCAAAAAAAATGAATAATTTCGATTTTGAACTCTTATTTTTGAGTCTCTATCTTTTTTAGCTTTTGACATTGTGTCAAACTGATTGGAGACAATGTTTACAAAGATTTTTCATACAAATCTCACAAACCTATTCGATGACAGAAACGAGTCGAGAATCGTGCTCGAGAAAAGTTGACAGAAACGAGTTTGCTGTGTGGATTTTAAACTCAAACACATGTGAAAACACACACACACATATTGAGAAAATACCCTCACACGTTCACGTTGATTCATACAGAAACAGAGACGAACGATCGTGTGTGGCGCACACATGTTGCAAATGTAGCCAAGGCAAAATATCGCCGTGCAAATGAACGTCGTTCATTAGTCAAAGAGCTCTTCAACTGATTGTATATCTACATACATAAATTTTTATACATATATGTATACAAGCGTGAAATATTTCAGGGTAAAGACTCAATTCAATGATTTTAACTATTTATTATATGAGTAAATAAAATTTATTATTGAATTTTTTTTTTTTTTTATGTATCTCAAGTAATATCCAAAAAATCGACTTTAAATTTCACATAGCTTTGAATTATAATTGACGGGTGGTAAATGTTGGAAAATTATTAGCAAAAATACGATTTTTCTGAAAGTGTCCTTTGAAAAAATTGGACAAATGTCAAATTAAGAAAAATTCCAAATTTTTTTTAAGCAATTTTTTTTCAACTTTTGAACAAGTCATCAAAAAAATCCCAAAATTCAGCAGAAAGGTTTTTTTGGGGAGTACTAGAAAATATGAAAAAATGGAAGAAAATTAAAAATTAAAAATTTCCAAACCATCTGATTTAGCGTCGAACGCCCCAAATATATATTTATTTATTTTTTTTCACTTCGAGCTTTGATTACACCAAATGAGCAGACACTTTTCTGCGAATAATGCAATACATGATGCACTTCGAGTAAATGTCAAGCAACACATCCACGCAAAGTGGTGAAGCGCGAAATGTCTCGCTCCGGAACTAGAAGTTTGCTTTAATGCTTCCAACTCACACAAATTAATATCAGCGAGCTTAGTTCTCTCTATATTTGTTTTTCAGCTGAGATCTATAAACTTTCAGTTGATATTTCAAAGTTCGAACTCTCAATACATCGCAGTATAACAATCTGCTGTGAAAGAAAAATAGATCATGAAACCCATTCTCGATTTCCTTCCTGTTGGAAACTCGATAACATAATTACTATTAAAATTTTATTATCAGTGATTTTGTTTTGTAGAATGTGGTCTAATTTTTTTTTTCTGGTATTTACGGTCACGTTGAATTTTCAAGGTCGCGAAGTCTTCAAAAGTACTCCAAACTATCCATTTTCTTTTGAAAAGATCATTTTCTTGTCTTGTTTTTTTTTTCTTTTCTTTTTTTTACTCAGTAAGAATAATATTTCAGCCAACGTGGACCCTAACCTTTGTGGCTTTTGTAAAAATGAAACAATTCCCAGTTTTCCCATTTCACGGAAGCTGCTCTTACACACACACTAACTTGCATTTATGTTCAAACACATGATGAAAAATCGTGAACTTTATCGCATGCTCCAAGTGCCACGCGAGACTCGTATACCTTTACACGCTCCGGCTGTTAAAGTTTTCCTTTATTTTTTTTTCGTTTACATGCCAAGGCAAACGTACGATTTCGTTCTTGGATTTCTCGTCGTCCTGGCTATTTCTCATTTTACCGTTTGAATGATAATTCATCCGCGAGACGTCTCTTTTTAATGATTCCTTTGATCATGACTTTCGCTGCAAGTCCAAGACTGTGGGCAATTATGAAAAAATGTACGAAATAAAAGCATTTTTTTGTTTTTAAATAATTAAATCGAATAACTAGGTCGAGACTTATATCTGGAGAAATAAAAATGGTAAATATTGTTCTACAGAATAATTTTAATGACGATTTCCTACGAATTATATAAATTGAATTAATGAAATCAACAAAAGATCTCCCTCGCGATAAGAAGCCGTTGAAATTTTCTTCCACGGTTATGAAAGAATGCTTTTTATAATAAATCCAATTCATCAAGGACTTGAACCGCGAGGACGTATAAAGGATTGATTTGTCAGGCATGACAAATGATCAGTGTTTACATTGAAATTGATGAAATTTTGAAGATTCGATTATGAAGTTTTCATTAAAATGTTCGTATATAGAAATAATAGACAAGGGAGCCAGTGGGTGTTACAAAACTCGTTAAAAGTTAGCATCGCCGATGGCAATGAGGCATAATGAACGATGTTATGCATACAGAAAGAGAGAAAGGGAAGAGTGTATATTTCAAACCCTTTTGTAAATGTGCCACATTCAATTCTCGCCCCTCGTAATCCACAAGCTTTTCCCGTATAAATATATATCTACATGTCTATGTACGTCATAGTTTCTCTTAAATCTCCATTCATTACCTGTATTATGCAGCGGTTGCACTTTTATATGGAAGATTACGTGATGAGCTACTTCGAACTAAGCAACGCAAAGTTTTACCACCTTATTTATACGTTTATATGGGGCATTCGACGCCAACTCAGCCACTCGAGAACCTTTGGGTTTTTTGATTTCGTTCAACATTTCTTAACGAGGTTCTATCGCCATAATCATAATTGTATGTACAAAGTAACGGCAAAATGATCAAATACAATTTTTCCAAGATCATTTTTTGAAATTTTGCGTGTATCTTCTTGAGCGTCGTATTATAATCTGTCAAAAATTTGAGAAGGTTTCATCGTCTGGTAATCGAGATATTCAGCGTTTAAGATCGCAACTTTAACGCGAGGTCTTATGGGAAGTTACGAAAAAACGACGATATTTTACAACTAATGACTCGATTTCTAAACGGTCAAACTTTCTCAAATTGAACCCACAGTCGAGTATTATTGTTAAGAAGATTCATACGAATTTTAAACAATTAAACTTGGAGTTTATCGAATCCCTGGCTATGCAATTACTATTTATTTTATGGGTATAACAACTTAAGAAATTTTCAACGAAATCAAAAACCTAAAGGTTCTGGAGTGGCTGAGTTGGCATGGAATGCCCCATACATAAACGTATATGTGCGTTTATATTAACACAAAAGTAAACATATACCAATATAAAAGTGTATAAATATATATTTTCAAATGTCTAGAGGTGGTGATACGATGGCACCGTTGCTCACGATCCCATGAATTTCTCCCTCGTGGCTGATCACGTGACGTCGACCGTTTCTACCATATTTTTTTTTCTTTCCACTTCATAAAACGACACTACCGTCTTTTCCTTCATATTCTTCATCCACGTTTCGAATATATGTGCGCACACCAATACAAGCATAAATCTGCATCTGGTTGCTAAGAAAACTCGCTGATAAAATTTCCAACTGCATCTCTTTGCAATTCTCATTATTCTGTGGAATAAACAAAATATTCAAGATTATAAGATACTATCTCTATCAATCTTTTTTTCCCATTTTTCTTATTATGGGAAATATCGTCACGCGTCCTTTCTCCAGAACAAACGGAACAATCAATTCAATTTTGCAACTAACGCTAAGTACTTTGTTGATATAACGTGGAACTATTTTTTTAATCATAAAATTATCATTTTCTTATATTTTTATTTCTTGTTTCCTTTTTTCGAATTTTGGAATCTTCATTTTTCTACTAGATTCAATTTTCAAGGAAAAATGTCGTTCGATTGTCATCGACAATCACTGACTGTCAATTTTCGCTTCTGTCAAAAATTGTCAAGGATTTTTCGGTCTTAATCTTCAATTTTTGTATCACGAGCCAATTTTTCGTCGTGAAATGTTAAAACTTTATACAATAAATTATAAAATATTTTTAATGCAAGAAAAATGAGGCGTTCACAAATATCGATGAAATTCGATTATTTTTATTGGTCCTGATTTTACAAGAATTTGAAAAGGCCGAAATTTCACATAATCTTCACCCCTTCGTCCCAACGCAACGTACACCTGCTGCTACTTTTCTTCGCTTGTTTACCTCGTTCGCCACGTTTCGGACGTCAGCCTATTATAGAACTAACGATCAAGACTCTCGCCTCAACGTTTCGTCACGCTACAGTGATCCGATGCAACTCCTCATACGGATATCCTGGGGTTGTACAATCCCCACACTCACTCCCGTAGAAAAAAAAGTACACAGACATTCGAAATTAAAAAAAAAACAACCGACGTTAGCCGGCAAAACGAGTCAGCTGCACCACCGGTCTCGCGACCATTGTAACGTTAGATCCTACAGTTGTTCTCAGTCTTTCTTCAACTCTCAATGGGACTAGAAACCATTTTTTTCCCCTCAGAATTCACACCCTCTCTGTAAAAATAGTGAAGAAACATTATTAACAATCATGGTGCCTGGAGTTTCGAAACTTAAAGCAAGACTCGACGAAATTCGCTCGATCTCATTCACTATCGCCCAAAATCCGATTTCTTATCTACTGGAAATTCTTCACTCTCGTAAGTCGTTGTTAATCGTCACATCTACATCAATTCTGGGTCAATTATTGAGTCATTTGTCCACCGAAACTTCCGGTTGGAAAATACTTGAATTTTATCGCGATTTTTTGTATTTTTTTAATAAATTTTTTCCTCAACACAAAATATTGAATCTTTTGGAAAAAAATGTCTTTCAAATCTCACGATTTTTCATCTTCGAATAAAACGAAGTTTCTTCGTCCACTCGCTCGTTATTTTGATTGTTTCGAGGCAACTTTCAAATGAAAGTTTAAAAATTATTCTGCAGTGAAAAAAAAACATCGATTAATTTTCATTTTTTTATAATACTGACCGAATTTTTAATACATTTGACCAGTTACCCACGAAAATCGTTTCATTTGAAACTGTCAGTGAGATTGATGTTTTTTTTTTTTTTATCCGCTTGGCTTTGTTCCAACGTTGAAAAGACATGAATGAAAATTGAAATGCTATTTTGAAAGTTGAATCTTGGTGAAGGATCCGGCGAAGATTCTCTTGTGGCAAAACGTGGATGTTTTCTTGTTTCGAAGAGAACGAGAGAATGAGAGAGACCGAGAGACAGAGAGATCGAGTGGATTGTAACGCGAATGCCACGCTCCGAAGTGAACGTAATCGAGTTGAATGTGCGAGCTGCCTGCAAAAAGACTTGTAGAACAGCAAGTAACGCAATTCGACAGACCTTCGTGTTTTAGTGACGTAGGACGTGTAAGCTTTATCCACGAGCACGAAGTACGTTTGTGTGAAACTTAAAAGGGCGTAAATCACATGATTTTTCTTGGGAACATTTCTTTCTGATATTCTCAAGCCACAGAAATAAATTAGTACGTTTTCAAGTAATTGATCGATTGAAAAGAAAATTGAAAATCTAATCGAAAGTGCTATAAATGGCAACCTTTTGCAATTTCATCCTTCAAGTGTAAATTAATTGAAAATTGGCCATTTTTCCATTCGATTCAATGATATTTTTTATTAGCCCAATTGTCCAAGATTTTTTTCCTTTTAATTTTCATTTTCCGTCAAAATTTTTCTTCATCTTGACCATAAATCGATTTTTATTCCACAATAATTCTTTCACGATTGTCATTTACTGGTTAATTTCATGATTTTTTTTAACATTAACCTTTTTTTTGTTCCTTGCACTTCAATAACAAAGATTCGTTCAAAAATTGTTGTTTTTAATCTTTGAAAATTTCTTCTTAATTTTCTCCTCCCATTGACGACGATCTTCGTCCTTTTGCCGGCAGAGCGAGACACGTGCGTGGTTGTAAACAGAAAAAGACTTTCGCTTCGGGTTCCCTTGTATATCGTTCGCCACAGTCTCGTCTGGTTTCGTATCTTTATTTTTAGTGGGATCCTCGCTTAGTTACTAACACCAACTGGTATATAGCGGGCGACAACGCGCTCCAAAAATCGCCGGTTCCTCTTTCTCCTTTACCGAGTTTGGATCTCGGCGAAAGATTCAACGGTTTAACTTGTATTTTTGTGATCGAATTCATCTTATCGACGATCTTTTGTCGACAAATCGTGAACCTGTGAATTTTGTGATGTTCGCGTCGTAAATCCAATGAAATATTAACCGCGATATTTCGTAAATACTCCATTAAGCGTGATGGGATGGCTTAAAAATATGAGGTGTTGTGGTATGCACAGTGTCTGACATTTTTATCCTATACTTTCGACCAGAAATATGCATCGTTTTAATAGATTTAAAAAAAAATCCATTTTCTTGTCACTTTAGTGCCTTAAATTTGTACTATTTCACGATTGTTTTGATATAAACCATTTTTCTCAAAAGTATCAACTATTCAATGCTTCTATTTTATTTATTTAAATGTCAAAGTTCAGAGGAAGATTGGGTGAAAGTTGATTATTTGGAATTATGAAATAATTTCGTTCAAAATTTATATTTTCATACCTGTTTAATGTCTTTTTCTTTCCTTTTCTGGGCTATCAATCTTTGTGAATATATTCGAAGAATGCAGACGGAAAAATACAGTTGAAAAGATATTTTACCTATTTACATCACGTGACTGCGTGGCCTACAATCCCACACGGTCATTTATCGCTCAAACACGCGATGTTTATGTTTTCCACTGGACACTGAGTTTTTATTATTTGCAAATTACAGTTTACAATGGAAAAAAATTCTCGAAAATTTTGGTGAAATTTTTTTGGAGCATACGTTCTCCAATTTTTTTTTCGTATCAAAGTTTAGAATCCTGTTGAATTTTTTCTTGATTTCAATAACAACGATTGAGTGAATTCGGTTTCAAGTGGCCAGCAATTTCACGAACTTGAATATTTGAAAACTCGTCGGATTTTCTGAAAAATCTGTCGAATTAGCGAACTTTTGACCAAAAAAATATGACCTTGAAAACAGTCCTGTGCATTTAAACAATCCAAAGATTCCGTTGGAACAATAAAAACAAGAAGTCGCAGAATATTAAACAAAAATGTTTGTTCCGATAAATCTTAGAAAAATGTAATTATCAGACGATCCCCTCGTAATCGTAATTTTCAAAAGTTTATGTTTTCTTTGACACTTTTGACATTTCAAACATTCTATTTAAAAGTTTGTGGCACTGCAGTTTTCGATTTTGTAACTCACTGGAAAATACTCCTTCATCAAAAACACCAAATTGAGCCAAAATGATCGATTAATCGATTAAAATTTATCGACGATTTCCTCTATTTACGCTCTCCAAAACTACTTTGAAAACGTCAATTAAAAATGTCATCAGAATGTAAACAAACATTAAAAAAAAGATCCAAGAAAAATGAATTTCGAAGCAAATCCATATAATTTGGATTTCGATTTGAAATTGGATGCAACGAAACGAAAATGTAGTCTCGAGACCTAAATAAGTTGCATATAAATATACATGCTTCAATATTTGGAGCACACGTGCCCATTGGCATGACCGTTTGAGTCGCTCCCCTTTTTATTTACCATACGAAAAATCGTAAGCCACGACTGCCGGCTTGGTAGCGAATTAACATTGAGCAGTCTTCATTATTGTTCTCCCGATCGACGGCAGAGACGAGAGGGAGAATTTCTTCAAGAGACTTTTAATATTACACCACCGGAAAATATCAATTGGACGACACAGTGAACGTTTAACAGGTTGAAGAGGGGACAACAAGAGTCTCGAGGGTTATGGAACGCTCCATACATGCCATTAACTCTGTCTATGTATTTTATTTTAAAGTATATGCACATTTTTCTCTACTCCTTTCCCTGTATTTTCGTCTTTACACTCGTTTGCATATACCGACAGTTTTTATTTTTAAAACTACCAATTCAAAACTCAACATTTCACCAGACGAAACTTTCTCCAATCTCGTAACAGCAGACTGCGCTTCAAAAAACTCGTGAATTTTTAATATTTTAATCACAATGAGCAAAGCTAGGAATTTAGTCCGATTTATTGGGGAAAAAAAAAAGAAAAAAAAAGTAAATGGTCATTTACTTATAAACGCAAGGTTCAATGGATATAGAATAAATAGTTGAGCATTAAAATAGCACAAGGGTCAAGGCACAATGCAATCTTCGATTTTATTGTTCTGTATATTTCTAGATACTTTTTTTTTTTTACTTAAATATTTCGCCATCACTTGATTCTTTTATTTTTTTCTTTTTCCATTCCATTTACACGAGTCTCCTGAATTCTCGTTGTTTGTACTCGTTAACATAGTCAACGGTATTTGTTCCTTGACAGTTAACGAAGATCACGATGCACTTTTCCAGCTGGTGCAGTGCAATTATCTAATTAGCAATTATCTCTTGTTGCGTAACAATTAAAAATGTGCCTTCCACGCTCTCTGCAAAATTCTCCCCTTTTTATCTTCTAACAAAAGTGTTCAACTGAGAGAAAATGCTTAATTGTCTTTCTGGCTTTACTCTCTACTTGCAATTTCACACTTTCTGGTCAATATCAAACATTTTTCATTTTTATCAGTTTCAACAGAACAACATTCCGATAAATTGTTTTTTTACGGTAGTGCGAACAAAATAATTCAAATTTTTGGTTCCTCATCCAAATTAAACAATTCACCGGTGGTTGAAAATTGTTGATCAATAAAAACCTAAAGAACCAATCTCAAGATAATTCGAAAACAAAGAGAATGCCTCGGAGCTGGGGTTTAATTCCCAATAGAAAAAAAGTGACAGCTACTTTTGTGAATAAAAAATAAATTAAAAAATTAAAATTTTCTCGTTTTTAATATTTTATCGAGAAACCTTTTATCGAAGAAACCCAAAAAATTATCTACAAAATTGCAAGAGAAGAAACTCTCTAAAAAAAAGTTAGACACGTGGACATTTAAATTCTGCAAAATTATGTCATTTGATTTCTTTTTCTTTCCTATTTTTAGAATTTTTTTGATTTATCTAATGTGACGTTTGGTTATTTTTGTTGCAGGCTCGATAATGTTCCACGTGAGAAGAAGGCCAGCAGATTACGTGCCACGAAAGCGAAAAAAGAAACCGGCTGGAAAATGGGGCGAATTCGATCACAGGTACGAGGACGAAAGGCTGCCATTTCTTCTCGAACTCAATCCAGATGGTACGGATATACCAAATGGGACTGGAGTCCGACATCGTTTGCAACCAAACGTGACGGAAGTTGGATCGGAAAGACCAATCGGACCACAAGCAGTACAGGCACAAACTTTGACACTCACCGGATCAACGGTCATGCCAAGGCATTGCGTTATTGCTTTTACAGAAAACATTGTCACCCTTACTCCTTGCTCGAGAGATGCTCACACGTATGTGAATAATCAAAGGATAGCACAGACGACTATTCTGCAGGTAAAATCTCATCGAAAGCAACACATTTTTAATTATTCAATAGTCAAATTTTAATTAGTGGTCAATTCATATATTGAAAAGTTATAAAAACATTTTTTTAAGCTTCAATTGTTTTTTAGAATGACGAAAAGTTCGTTGAAAATCCTCGACAAACATTTAAGTTGTTTGGACTGTTTTAAAGAGCAATAAAAAATAATTTTTAATCGTTCAATAGTACAATTTTAATTAGGCGTGAATTTTATGTATTAAAAAGTGATAAAAACTTGTTTTCAACCTTTAATTGTTTTTTAAAATAATGAAAATTTGTTGGAAATTGTCTCAACAAAAATTTAAGTCGTTTGGACTGTTCTAAAGAGCAATGAAAAATAAAAGTCCCAATAAAAAGATTTGAAAAGCTCTGAAATGATTTAAAAATATTAAATTAATGCTGTCTGGCGTTTCTTTGCGAGAAAATGATTCTAATTATCGAGCAAAAGTTTAAGTGGCTCAGATACACAGGAATTCCTGTGTCCTCTCTCTCTCTTTCTTTCGTGGCAATACTCCAGAAAGACTGGAGAAAAATAAAAGTATCTTGATGAGAATAAAAAAAAGAAAGAATAATCCAGGAGCGTCTGGTCCGGACCAGAAGAATTCTTTTCTCGGCGTGGCTAAGTTAATTTTACCCTCGACGAAATTGTCGTCAGTGCAGACGACGAGGACGTCGTAGAAAGTGTTGGAGCTTCGTATGAGTTTATGAACAATCGATAAGACTATATATAACTCGAAGAAACCGCTGTTCGATTGTCGTTTGTTATGATTTATGAAATAATGTAAAACAGCACAAAAAAAATACTATTTCTGACGAATTGGTTATTTTTTATTGGAAATATCTTTTTAGAACGGAGCCATTATCAAATTTGGACGAATGCACACCTTCAGGTTCATCGATCCTGCACCAGAAGATCGCATGAGACAACGTCATGATTCCAATAGACAAATGGATTACACGTACGACAGGTAAATTATTGTTTTTCTTTCACCCAACAAACATTTTTTAATTATTTTCAATACTTATTTGTTGGTGTTATATTTTTATTAATATTTCGTGCAACTTTGCACGTTAGCTTAGAATTACCAAAATCACTCGTTCGTCCAATTTTTAATTGTTTGCAATTAATTATTTAGATCCACTAATTCGTTGAACTTGAAGCTGACCTATTTACGATATTTCTTTATTCAAAACAATTAAATCCAAAAACACCAGACGATTCTTTTCCTTCTTTATCACGATTTTCAACATTTTATTTTCTTCTAATTTTTCGCTGGACTCAATTACAATTACACATGATTTTCGTCATCAATTTTATTTATTTATTTGCATGTATTTTCAAATAAAAAATCAACACGCAAATAACTATTTTAAAAAACTCAACAACCTTGGAAATCACTAAAAAAATCACAGTCTTTGGAAGTCATTGGGTTTATGACGAAAAAAAAATGTTTCAATTCTCAGCCAATTAGTTATTTCAGTCTCGTTACTTGCTTTTTCCCAATAAATAAGCTTTGTTTCCAACATTTAAAGCCTTCTCCAGAATAGACAGCTTTGACAGTTGAAAAAAAAAAAAAAACAAAAATCCGCCATTAGTGCTTTTACATTGCAGTCAAGTTTATTTTTCTTTCGTTTCTTTTTTTTCCCCTTCCGGATTATCACTTCCGCTTGGTGTGTGTTCGTTTTTGCCACGCACGTTGCTCGAGTATAGACGTTCGCCAGATGCTAATAGTCAGGAGATCAGCTCGGAAAAGTACAGATCAGGATCGGGTACACCGAACGGTGGAAATAGTTCGAATCCACCAAGTCCAACGAAATCATCAGCCGCGAGTCCTCGAACGTCCTCGCACAATGCACAACCACCTGAGGGCACGCACAATTACGAGACGACCTTCGATCTCGAAGGCAACGTCGAGACTGCGAGTCTAACGAGCAGTCGAGATGGCAACAGGTAAGAAAATATTTACTCAATTGTTTAACATGGTTCAAACGTTGTAGAGGCAAAGAAGACAAAATCCTTCATTGAAGGTAAGAATCAGTGCGATGATTTCTGTTGTTTACCATTTTAAACAAAAATGCCTTGTCGTTGCAATTTTTTATTTTCGATCCTAACTCTCGCCTGATTTTTTAGTGGCATAATTAACCAGAAGAAAAAACCAGGGAAAATAGAAATTCTTATAGATTTCATCGTTCATTGTTTACTATTCGACGATTTGCTTGTTCAGAGTCAACAGAATTCTCCTTTCACTGATATTTTCTCGGATTTCTTGATATAAAACTGTTTAAATATGAAAAAAAATTGAATTCAATGAATCAGGGTTTACTAGAAGAGAAACAAGAACTTCAAAGTCCAGAAATCGTTCATAAAACTCGCCAGGGGTGCCCAGGAACAGCAAACAAACCCAGACAAAACGATATTTAAGAAATTTGGCTTGGAAATAACGATAAATAATCGATTATTATATTTACATTTGCAGGCTTTCGCAGTACGAACGTCAGCAGCAGCAACAGCAGCAGCAGCAACAGCCGCGAGGCACGGATCCAATATTGCCAGCCGTGTTGGAATTTCTGGAAGAAACGGAAGAGGCTTTTCTGCACGCGGTGATAACGGATGTGGAGCCATCAGCGCCGCAGTTCAAGCTCTCGCCGACTTACACTCTCTACTTGGCAGCGAGATATCGTGCGAGCACGCACTATCGACCAGAGTTGCAGCCGACCGAGCGGGCGCAAAGATTGACAGTGATGTTGGCGAACGTGGCGACGATGATACAGCGAGTGATCCAAGAGCGTTACATGGACGCATCGTCATTGGCTCTCTGGTTGGCAAACGGATCGGAGCTTCTTCACATGCTAAAGAGCGATCGTCACGTCGGAGCTTTTTCCACGCGAGCTCAAGACATTTTAGCGGATGCTGTACACACGGCATTCGCGTCCCTCGTTCGTTGCATTTCCCTGGAACTAGCACCAGCCATGTCCCAGTTTATGGCTGATTCCGACGAGTCCACTAAAGAGGCTGGCGTTTTACAAATATTTTCCAACACCATGGCCCTCCTAAGACGCTGTCGCGTCAATGCCGCACTCACTATTCAACTCTTTAGTCACCTCTTTCACGCTATCAACTCAACCGCCTTCAACGCACTCGTTTCCAACAGTAATCTCTGCGTCAGATGGTTCGGCCGCAGGCTCAAAGCCCGATTAAACGCTCTCGAAACGTGGGCCGAACGACAAGGCCTCGAATTTGCCAGTCAATGTCATTTAGCCACCATCATGCAAGCCACTCATCTCCTCCAAGCACCCAAGTACAACGCCGACGAACTCGCCACTCTCAGCTCCACTTGCTTCAAATTAAACTCCCTCCAAGTACGCGCTCTCCTTCAAAAATATCAACCTGCTGCCGATGAACCTCGACTACCTGCCGAACTCATCGAAAATGTTGTTCGAGTCGCCGAAAGCGTTGCTGACACACTCGCACGTGCTGACGGACGCGAAATACGCCTCGAGGAAGAAACCACTCTCGCTCTTGCTCTCCTCCTCCCCGAAGATGGATACAGCTGCGAAGTCATCCGAGGCGTACCTCCCGGATTGGCCGAATTTCTTATGCCTCTCCAACGCGACGGTCTCTGTCGAATGGCTCCGCAACCCACCAGCAGTGGCTATTGGACGATTTACATGATCGATCATCACAATAATGTAAACAGCCTGGCATTATTTTTCACGATTTTTCTACTTGGCTTACCTCTTTTTATGAATTTCAATGGAACTTTAAGTTTCACTCGTTTTCAATCTTTCTGACGTCTTGGATTTCGGGATTTGGAAAGTTTCAAAACGTTTCACTTCATTCTGGAGCTTTCAGCAGAAACATTCTTATGTTAAAAATAACATTTTTCTAATTAAACCAGTTTTATTGGTCATTTTGATCGTTCTTTTTTTTCAATTTGGCTTTTGACAGTCGTTATCGTTTTACTTAAAAAAAGAAACAATTATTGAGATTGAAATACGAGTTTTTATTGACATTTTTGCTGTCAACATGTTTCTCCGAAATACGTCAAAATATTTTTCTTGCCAAATATTTCATTTTATCAGAGTTTTAGTATTAAAATTCAGCAATAATAATTTTTAATAATAAATGTCGAAACGTTATGACGTCAAAAATAACAAGCATTGTTATCAATTTTTTTTTCTTTTGTTTAATGGGATATATTTCTTCGAGTTTAAATTGTGACAACATTTTGGTTTTTATTACAGTTACGGAGTCCGAGTGCGATGAGCAATCGATCAGGTGGTTATTCCGGTCACATTGGACAGAATCACGGACAGCCGGAAATCCAGATCATCAAGTTACACAAGTCGACGAATGGAATGGGACTCAGTATAGTTGCGGCGAAGGTAAAATTCGCTATTGTGTTAACGTTCCATTTACCTCCTTCGCTCTCCCTCCCTCTCTCTCTCTTTCTCCATCGAGTTCGCTGTTCTGCTCATTAAAAAAGACAAAAGACCGAGTTACGTTACACTCTTGTGTGTCTTACAGTTGCAGCATTCGAGCTTCTCTCGCATAAGCCGAGAGAAACGAGTTTGTCTATTTTTTCATTATTATTATCTTTTTTTTTTTTACTTTCTTGTAATACCGGCGCCGCTCGTATCTCCCGCATCAAGTTTTTTTTTGTTATTCCAGTCGTTCGACTGGTTTTGCTACACTCGAGAATCAAAAACATATCGATGAAACTTTGTCTACGGAACTCAACAGGATTTTGACCTTGTTTCGCCAACTTATTGTTCTTGTGAACGTCTGATTTCCTGAACAATGAAGAAGTCTGGGAAAAAATTTCGTTTAACGAACGAAATTCATCTTGTTCAATGAAAATAACGTCAATTAAACTACTTTTTTGTTGAATCAAATGACGTAGATCCATGATTCGACAACAAAAATAGTTCAATTGACCGGATTTTCGTCCAACAACATGAATTTTGCTCGTTCAACGAGGTTCTACTGCCATAATCATAAAAATATATACAAATTAACGGCAAAACGATCAAATACAATTTTTCCAAGATAGTTTTTCGAAATCGAGATATTCAGTGTTTAAAATCGCAACTTTAACACGAGGTCTTATGGGAAGTTACGAAAAAATACGACATTTTACAACTAATAACTCGATTTCGAAACGGTCAAACTTGCTGAAATTTAACCCACAGTTGAGTATGATTGTTAAGAAGATTCGTACGAATTTGAAAGAATTAAACTTGGAGTTTATCGAACGCACGAGAAACGATCGAACCTCCTTAACGAATGTTTTTTTTTCTCAGTGTAAGTTAGAAAATAAATCATGTAACGTAACTTGTCGCATTATTCAATGGGAAAATGATTGTTGAGTCGAAATACTATAAATCATACGTGTCCTAGATGTGCTTCGAGCATTTTGTATATTCTCTCTCATGTGGTTACTCGCCCATGAAGTCAGGCAAAAGGACAGAGTGAGAAAGACGATAGACTGTCACGCTACAAGGAATACGCTTAAGTACAAACTTCCTTCTTCGTATGCACGCTCTCCTAGCCGTTGCTCGACCCGCGTCTTCACAACTTTTACGGTTATTTCTTTACTGAACCAGAGTCTTTGTGTGTTTCAGGGTGCTGGCCAGGATAGGCTTGGCATTTATATCAAGAGTGTGGTCGCTGGTGGTGCTGCAGATGCGGTGAGTCACTACAAATTTTTCTTCGACATACTGAATTCAAATAAAGTTCATTAGAGTTGTTTCCAAATTTATAAAAATCGATTGTCTGATGGATTTCCTTATAAATATGAAACTCAATTTCAAAATTTGGTCTCAAAGCTTCCGTGTTTTCGTTGCGATCGAATTATTTTATTGATTTTTGCATCCATCACTGTTTCCTTTCTTATCCGACGTCAACCACGAAAAATTAATCGTTTTTGTTTTCTGCAGGACGGAAGACTAACGGCTGGTGATCAACTCCTCAAAGTTGACGGACAAAGTTTGGTTGGAATAACGCAAGAAAAGTAAGTTTCGTGACTTATAAAATCTTGGCTACGTCGTACAAACGTCAACGCGATGATTGATGAGTCTTTGAAAAAGATTTTCAATCTTGAATCTCGAACACTGGGTTTTTACAAGTTTATCAAGTTGTATTTTCGTTATAAACATTGAAAATATCTTCATAAACGCTTTTCATAGTGAAATATACTTCTTTGTTTACAAGCATTTGTGCCAAAGAGTCTAAACACCTTTTTTCATGTTATTTGTGGCGCTGAAAAGAAATCTGGGATTAAAAAAACTTTCAATTCGATCTGTTTGTTAAGAAACAACTTAAAAATTTTATTGACAACATCAAGTAAATTTTTTGTGCCAAAGAAAAGCGTTAGGGTCGTTTTCGATCCCATGGAAGCGTTTACGTTTATAAAATAAAGTTGCAGGGGCTTTAGGATTAAATAAAAATGGCAATTAACTGTTTTTAAAGAATTACTGGATCAAAATACGTCCAAAAATCTTGTTCTCGTGTTGTGTACTGAAAAAAAGGTCAATCTTGTATTAAAAATTGAAAATTCATTACAGAGCTGCCGAGTATTTGGTGCGAACGGGTCCAATCGTGACGCTGGAAGTCGCTAAACAGGGTGCCATATATCATGGACTAGCCACGTTGCTATCACAGCCATCTCCTGTTATGACCAGAGGTACGTGAATGAAAAATTGGAAAAAAAAGCAAAGATAAAACTGCTTACTAAAATTCCGAAGCATTATTTCATACCCTCCGAAAAGACATGGGAAGAAAATAACTCATTGCTATTGCAAAAGAAAAAAATTGGCTTTGTCTTGTCTGGAAATCATAAACCGCGGAAAGGGCAACGTTTCAATAGATATTAAAAAAAAAAAACTAAAAGAAATACACGTTTAATATCGTGTTTAAAAAGTTTACAAGTATTTGGATATTTCTTTGGAATAAAATTCAATTTTACGAAGATTTTACGAAGTATTTTCTTGTCTTTTTTTAGCGTTGCCCATTTCCGAATAATATTTCATGGTTCATTGTGCTAAATTAACTGGTCTATCTCGCACATCCAAGCTATTAAATAAGATAATCATTCGCACAAAGCAAACTCACTAGTCTCGTTAAGTTAAAACATGAGCAATGAATAAAAATGCCTCGTTCAATATTTCCTTGGGAAAGCTTTTGATTAATGCTTTACTAACCGTTTATTTGCCACAAGCAGCGCACAAGGCCCGACCAAAGTCGGAGCAGTTAGAGCCCCCGCGACATTTGGAAATGCCAGGGCAGCCATCGACATCGCACTCGATGGGAAATCTGTTGAGTATGCCGCGTCAGCATAACCACGTGTATCAAGAGCGTCTCGTCGATTGGAACGTAGATCGCGTGCCAATACCAGGTGCGACAGTAACACAAGTTGAAAAAGCAAAGACGCAGTATATAAATAATTACGAATTTGCTAACAATGGGTATCAGAGTCAGAGCATAGGTCAACATCATCAGGAGGCGAATTTGAGCGGACAAATGAAATTATTCAATTCGCGATCCCAAATTCCTAATAATACTTATTTAACCATGTATCCGATCGACGAAACACCTCACGACGAAGATTCCACGAGATCTCGTCACAATCGGACCAACAACAAAAGGCTCATTCCTATTATACAAGAGCCTAATCAGATGTTCCTAACTATTCCGAGCCAAATCGAGCGTTATCCTCCTTATCCCGTAAGAAATAACGACCAACATTGTCAGATTATCGACGAAACAGCCTCCAATCCACAGTACGGTTATTACAGCAAGGACAAGACTGAATTAACCTTCCCAGCGTTGAATCGTTCTCGCGACAGTTTGAATTCTTACGATTGTGCTGAAACCACCAGGGACACATTTTCCTTCGAGAGCGAACCATCGATACCGTACATCGATCAAATCGACGAAAATTATCAAGTCAGTAGATCCGAAGAGAGTATTCTCTCCTCGAGTTTACTGGACAACCAACCAAATGCCGAGAGGCAATTAATGTACAAATCAAGAGATTCCAACAATTTGCACATCAATCTTATGAAGTGTCATCACACCAGCCGAGCCTGTCCACAATTAATGAATCCACGTCCGAGCAGCGCTCTTCAACAAAGAAGAAGAGAAATTGACGACAGAACGATAAGGACTAACAGCCTCGATCGTAACGTCGGTGAAATAAGATTGACGACTACTCGCTCGTCCCTCGGCGACATCGACGTTTCTGCAACCAGTGGAAATGTCATTGTCACACATTGTTGTTGTCATGGTCACTTGACCCATTGTCAGGCTCACGAAAACGACGACGTTGAGGCTCTCGGGCAGGATTCACCGGCGAAAGAGACAAATATTATCGAGGATGACAGCAACGAGAGTTCCGAGAGCGTCGACAGTCGTGTCGAGCCAAATGATGAAAAAGATGAATCAACGCCGACCAAGATGCAGGAGATTATGCCGGAGTTGAATTTAGATTTGAGCGGTTTGAACAGCGATGTTTCCAGCGAGGATTCCAACAACCGTGAAAAGTGTTGGCGTTCACCGGACGAAGTGAGATTGGGATGCGGCAGAGTGGCAGCGCTGGCGAAACATTTTTCAAAACTCGGTGAAGCTGGTTTGATCAAATTTAAATCAATAAAACTTAGTGCCTCGAGGCAATTTGTCTCGGAGCCTGACATCGCCTCGCCAAGGAGTCCTGAAATCTCGGGACACCGAAGATCCACCAGAAAGGAATACAAATCGGAGAGCGATCTCTCGAAAACGGATAAAAGCGTCGCCACCACTCCCGAAAAAGAATGGAGCATGATTTTACTAGACATTCAAACGAAAAATGAACTCGACGTTCAAGCGTTTTACGATAAAAGCGACGAAGTTGATGAAAATATTGAACAGCACAATGAAAGTATCGATTACGAGCCTGGCGAGTTAAAAAAAAGCAGCTCCAAACTTTCCCTCGCTGAACAGCAAGAAATAATACAACAGTTGGAGGAATTTGCTAACTTGGACAATGCTGACGCTCCGTTGTTCATACCGGAACACGAAGAGCCGATATCCGAGGTTGCACATTGTTCAAAAGCCTCGAGCAGCTCCGTTAAGCAAACAATGACCGAGTCCATCGAAAGTTTGAACGATCGACAGTGCGACTCGATTCAAGCAACGAGATGTACTAAAATAGTTGGAAAAATGAGCCTCGAACATTTTCGAAAACATTCTTTACCCACGATCTTGAGCACTTTCGATGTAACGCCGAGTCTACAATGTTGCAATAAAAAAGTCAACAAACTAGAGAAATATTGGTCCTTGAAGGATTTGATGTCAAACGACGAGCTGATCGAGACTCCAAACGACACTGAGACATCAACCAAATACTTTATTTTTCCAACGTGCTCCAGAGTCGTATCCGCACCGGAAATTACCAACGAAAGTATAAATATATTTCACACGCAGTCGTTAAATTCAAGTGGTAATTTGACGATTCGCAGCACCATATCAATCGGCGACGAGCATCCGAAGGAAAAAGCTTGGAACACGTTGAATTCAAACAGTTTAGAAAAATCGGAGCGAGCATCGAGTCCCATTATTTTTCGTCCCTCAGCCTTGGGAGCCCCGGCGAAGGAACCTCCCAAAACAAAGTTTCCGGGTTCTTTTATCCGGACGAGAAAATTGTCCAAGAGTCAGGACGGTCTTGGTGAGAAAAAAACTAGTGCAAGTTTAACGGAATTGAAGGAAAAACCTGTCGCGCGATCTTTGGAAAAAATGCCTATTCTAAATAGCGATAAAATTGTTTCCAGTATGAGTCAAATACACGAGAGCAAAAATTTTCCTCACTCCGACCATCGTCCCTACGTGACAGATTGCACGAGCGGTTTTTCTCCAACGAGAGAACGCCCGATCAAACAAAATTCCAATTATTACAACACCATACCGATCAAGAGCAGCGCTAAAGTCGGAAAACCTGTGAGAAAAAAATCTCTCATCGTACGAAAAATATCGAAGAGCGACATGGACGTTTCTGAGAGAAAACCGACCCCCAGATTCGAGAGAGGCGATTGGATTTTTCGCGATTTTCCACCGCTGGAAATCGATGCGGAATCTCGTAAGCTGGCACGATTATGTTTAGCCGTGTCTGCACTTTGCCTGGTTCAGTTATTGATCTCGTCGAGCAAAAAAAAAAACAAAAAAAAAACTTTTTATGTTTCACGCGAAAAAAAAGGCTCGTCGATTTTTAGGTTTCGTCGATTATTTTCTTTTCCCTTATACATCACCACATTTTTATTTTCCCTCATCAACCACACCCGCCAATGGTCTCTTGGGTTTCACAATTCAATTATTATATTTATTTAAAAACCACTGTTCTGTCTCTGCATTACATTGAAATTATCGTTGCTTTATCATCGATGCATGCTTTTTCTTAAATTTTATTATTAAACCTTTGTTGACGTACTCGAATTCGACACACTGGGTCAATTTGACCCGGAGCATACTTCATTCGCTTGTCATCAGCAGCCGTTGGCTTTGTTTTTATCGAAACGAGGCAGGAAATCACTTTAAACGTTCCTGAACATCTGTGCATCACAGAAATTCGGAAAATATCAAAATCAACCGTGAAAAAAAGTTAACTCGTGTAAAAATCTCTTTTTGCAAAGATATTCTCCTCAAGAATATTTCTGAGCCAGGAATAATTAACACGAGAAATTAGTCCGGGTCAGAACGACCCGATGTGTCAACAAAGGGTTGAAATATTAAAAATAACCGCAGGGTAAAAGAACTTTTTGTCAAAATTATTCTGCCCAGTGTGCTGACCACTAAACGAATCTGTCAAAAAGTCTTTTTGCCCTACAAAAACTTTTATAATTTAATTACAAGTTTTATTTCAGTTATGAATTCGTTAGATATTAAAGTTCGTGAGATTTTGATCGTTAGTTTAATTTAAATAACGATCCTAGATCGAAAGAATTAAAAAAAAAATTATAAACAGAATAATAGTCGCATGTTTTTTTTTTTTTCTACATTTATTTAGTGTTACGTGGCTTGTCGGCATGTCCGAGCATTAACCCATTGCATTGTTTTTTTTTTTCGTGCATCTTGTGCTATCGCAGGACCCCGTCGCATGAGCGAACGCGATCTACCATCACGGCTCAGCCACGAACCAACTCCCCAGCAAATTCATAGCAGCAAGTCTGTCCCGGCCCTGCATAGTAAGTAACTCACGATCATCGTTCGTCCTTCCATCATTGTCAACTGCGATAACATTGCAGGCTGTTCGTTTATGACTTAACAATAAATAAAAGTTTCATCGATCGATAGATCGTGGGAAAACAACGCTTGGAGCTTCATATTTAGCCAACGTCGATATTATTTTTTTACAATATCAATCTCATTCATTTCATTTAATCCACGTCCCTGAATTCAAGACATTTTTATTCGCATCCGTTTTTCACAATCTCATTAAATAAATGATTAATTGGATCTTCAAATATTTGCAGATGTAGGAACAGAGGGAAAACAGCAACACGAAGTATTTAATCCTGGATACAGCCGAGCCTCGTCCAGCAACAGCGTTACTCCACCCGTTCAACCACCCCCCATGCCTGCTATGAACGGTGCAACCTCCCTACGCTCTCGGTAAATAATTAACAGTTGCATCTTCAATTTGTCATTAAAAAAAAAAAAAAAAAAAAAAACAATTAATCTAAAATTAGTTAAAAAATGTAAAAATGTCTTCAATTTTAAACATTTTTTTTATACCGGAGCAAAGTATCCATTAAAACAAATCTTTGTTTATTAAAAAAAAAAAAAAAAAAAAACCATTTCGTTATAAATGAAAGTGGATTAAATGCCTGCTATGAACGGTGCAACCTCCCTACGCTTTCGGCAAATAATTAACAGTTATATCTTTAAATTTTCGTTTGAAAAAAAATTAAAATTAGGGAAAAAGTGTAAAAATGTCATAAATTTTAATTATTTTTTTTATAAGGAAACAAAGTAACCATTGAAACGAGTTTTTATTTATTAAAAATGGAAGTGGATCAATTATTTAGTTTCATTGAGTTATAAACTTTGTACGACTAACATTTTCGATGAAAATTGTTTTAAAGTTTAGTTTTTGTTCGTAATTTTATATTAACTTGTTCATATACGTTCATTATTCTTGGCTATTTTTATTTCGTCATTTATATTTTACTGCATGCACACAGACCGAGCTGTGAGTTGTCACAGCGCCGGCACGCGCATGGCCTAGCCTCCGTCACGTTTGACGTACAGATATAGCAGCAGGTTGTTAAATAAGTGGAGTAGGTGCTTAGCGAGCTCCGAGATCCTATATTCGTGATAACGATATAGTTTCTTGTCAGGTCGTATTTGCAGAATACTACAGCACAAACGTCCTCATTCGACGGGATCGTAAATCGAAAGGAAAATGAAGAGAATGTTGAGGAATTTCTCTCTTAAATTTACCAAATAATTTAGATATATTACAAATTCTCATATTTGTGTGAATTTATTGAAAATCCTAACGATACCAATCTTAAGAAAAAACAAAACATTGTGTTGCTAAAGTTTTATCAGATTTTTTATTAATTTCGATTTCAACGAGCGTTGAAACCTTCAAAAACTTTATTTATCTCCCAATATTAATATATTTCATTCATTTTTTAGAAATATTTAATAAATAATGATTTTTCTTGAATTACAGATCGAGCCATAACTTGCACGATCCAATGAGAGTAGGCACATTACCACCGAGTGGCCTTGTCAGTCGACAACAGTCATCTCCCAATCTTACGCCCAGCCAGATGCATCCCAATATGCCAACTAATATGCAGAGCAATGAAGCTGAGAGGTTTTATCAAAATTTGAGTGTTTATAGGAATCAAGATCCAACCATGAAACAACAACCAAGTCCACCGAATCCTGGTGACGATAGGTAAAAATATGAGTCATTTAAAGTCTCATTGCAATCGAAATTCGCACTGATTGAATTATAATTAGTATTATTATTGTTTATGATTAACTTTATAATTTAAACTTCTCTGTCAAAATAAATAATAACATCTTGGTCGTTTCGAAATTCCAGTTTTGAGACTAAAAAAGTTGAAGAATTATTTTAAAATTATTTTGTCGATGTAATTAGACATTTTATTTTAATTCGGCAACTAATTTTGAATATTTTGCTGCGGAAATCAATGATTTTACCTAATTCAATAATTTTAGTCACAAATTCGAGGGTAATTGTTGAAACTTTATATAAAATTGTGACGAATATATTTACAGAAGTCCGTTGCACACACAAAAGAGTTTGCGGGGATCTCAGAACTCGTTGAACCGGCCGACATCGGAGTTGAATCAGGCGCGAGATCGGCCGATCTCAGCGTACATTCCACAGGCTCAGCAGCCAGCGGGATATCCGGGTAATCAAATGCAGCATCAAGGTCCACCACCGAGGTCACAATCGTCGCGAGATATAATACGTCAAGAGGCGAAGCTTCAAGAGATGCAGGAAGAAGTGAGGCGTCGTGAGCTGAGGGGAAGCGGACCATCGGCGATGAATCAATACAGACCGAACAATTACAACGCGAGGCCAATAACAGCGGCGCAAACGGCAAACGCGATACGACCATCGCGACCAATCGGTTCGACGCCGAACTTAGGACCGAATTCTCCAACTTACACGAGCCGTCCGATGGGACCGAATTATAGTTACACCGACGTCCAGTATCAGCAGTACGGTCAATACGGCAATAAACATCCACAAGCGACGAACCACTATGGTTTGATACCGAAAAGTAAGAACGAGCCGGTGCGAGCTCATCCGATGGAAAGTGCCAGATCTCCGGGCGATTACGATCCAAATCGTCAAGTGATGGAGCACAATCGTCAATTCGGCAGCGGTTCGTTGAACGGTCCTCAGTATTCCAACGGACCTGGTGACCTGAGAAACGGTCAACATCCCAACGAGAATCTTCACGCTCGAAGCCAAAACGGCGATGGAAGTATGATGATTAATGCCGACAGCGTGGCCCCCTCGAGGCCGATGTTGACCGAGGACGGTTACAGAGAAAGTCCGCCACCGCCGCCTCTCAATACTTCGACACATCCGTTGTACAGTAAACCCGCGGATTCGACAAGATACACAGCCAGCATGCAGGATCCACCGCGCGGTGGTTATTATCCGGCGCCGGGAGCAACGCAGCAGCAGCAACAACAGCAGCAACAACAAGCCCGTCAGTATCAATACAACGCGACGAATCCTTGGCAGCGGGAGGAACGAGAAAAGGAACAAGCGCGACGACGAGAAACAGCGAGACTGTGGAGAGACCAACAAATTGCTGAACTTAGCTCTTTGCCTCAAAGAACTTCGCAACAGGAGGAACAACTTCGAGCTCTTCAGTTGGAACGTGACTTCCAGAAAAGGGCAGAAGAAGCTGCTAATCAACAGGACGACGACGACGAAAGCAACGATCTTGATAACGAGAGTGCGCAAAGGGTTCAAGGATTGCTGAGGATGGCTGCTAATCAGGATAGAAATAATCAACTTAATCAACAACAACACACTTTGATGAGGACGAACGCTAATAATCAATCGATTAGAGGCACTTTGTCTCCTCAACCGGTCGGCAGCCAACTACAGTCGACGAGTATCCCGCTGCACACCGCAACCAGTCAGCAAGGATCGTCACACGGCACTGGAAATTCATACGCTGGACAAAATGACGGAACGAATTTACACAATCAACAAATCTCCAGTCAAAATACGTCCGGCCAACAGCCACCGATGTCACCGACTTATGGCTCGACGATGGCACAACAGTTTTCCAATAACTCCAAAGGAAGCTCGACTAATTCGTCACAAATGAATGAGGAACGCGAGAGACAACGAAGAATCGAGGAACTCAAAAAAATTCAAGCCGAATTCGATGAAAATCAAAGAAAACGCGAAGATGAAATTAGGCAACAACAACAACAACTTCAACTTCATCAACAACAGATGCAACAATTGTACGCTCAACAACAACAGCAACAACAACTTCAACAACAACAACAACAACAGATGCAATCCAACTTGAAGAGCCAACAACAATTGCATCCGGGAATGCTCAGACTTGATAACCTTGTTATCAATGGTCCAAGCTCACCTCCCTGTAAGTCCTGAACCTTTAACTTATTCAAATCTAGAACTTATGACCAGGATTAATTCAAACCCAGATAAAAATCCAACAAAAAATACGACTTTTTTCAATTGGGAAATTTTTTTATTTTTTTAATGAAACTTCCGTCAATTCAATTTTTATGAAATTAAATCCCTGGCATTTTAATCAATTATGTCTAATAATCAGATTTTTTTGTTCGTTTCTACAATTCTTTGCTTTTCCAATGGCTTTTCCATCAACTGACGACATTGAATTTCTCCTTTATCAGTGTTTTCGTTATTTAAAAACAAAAAGAAGTTCTGAAAAGTTTCTGCACCTCTGAAAAGACGATTTGACGAACAAAAAAAATAATGAGACCGATAACGAACTTGGTCTTGTGTTAGAACATAAAAAAAAAGACATGAGTCCTATTTAATTAACAATTAATGCATAGTTAGTAATGAAACGTCGACCATATTGTGATTATTTATTTATTTATTTACAGCCTCGCAAAATGGTGGTAACGACGCTCCCCCTCCACCCGAGCGCGGTTCAAGTTACGCAGTAATGTCACAACAAAGCGCCTTGCGATCTAACACCTCGACCACTTCGAACGTTCCTCTCGGTTCACATCCAACCGCTACGATAAAGAGGGTCTCGTTTCACGATCCAAACGCGAATATCGAACCACCACGAAATGTTTCATCGGTTACTTCGAGCACTCCTTCCTCCATTACCATGGACACAATAAGAGAGGATCCAAACGTAAGTTACTTCAAAAAAGCACAAGTTTAAACGAAAGGAAAAAAAATTGAATTCGGAGCGAGAAAAAATCGTTTAAGAAAATTCTCGCGAGTTTTAAAGGTTTAATCCATTTTTTAATATTGTCCTGAAACGCTAACGTGGGCAGGTACCCAAATAAGGTATACGAAACTACATTGTGACGTTCTGAACGTGACATTTTCTATTGGTCAATGTCCATCATTGCATGAATCGGCAATGTGAAAAAAAATCATTCTCATTACGAAATTTACAATCATCATCGAACATCATCATTTATCCATTCGAATGACATTCATCGTGGACGTGTTTGCTGTTTATACTGTGTTTGACTTTCGTTTTTTGTCCTTCTGAATTGATGTTCATTATAGAATCGAAATCATTACCATCACCGTCATCGTTTTCGTGTTTTTTTTGTATAAAATTTAAGTTTGTGCATCGTTGGAATTTTTGTTAAAGATCTAATCTCAATATTTTAGTCAATTGTTTCATTTTGCATTGTAAAAAAACTCAGATATAAATACAGTCAAATAAACGCTGAAGTTTTGTTTAGTTGGTTAATTTCTGATCCATTCCAACGATGCAAGGAGCTTTGATAATCATCGTTTTGTAAATAAAACATTCGATTCCTTCGTATAGGCGTTTACGTTGGAGTTTTAAGTTCTCATCGTGACGTCATAGTGGATTTTGTATCTTTGAAGTTTTTTATCTTCGCTTTAAGCTCTACCGACCATTGCGATAGCTTATCCATTTAATTTGTGTGTGTGTTTCTTTTCTCAGAATTTTATAAATGACGCGGAAAATCTCCTAGCATCACCCAATACCCCGGAAGGACCAGGTGGACAGTTTCAAGGAGCGACACCCGGTGTTATTGGAGCACAAGAAGTTTATAAGTGCGTACGATTATACTTACCATATACCTTGACAGAAGTTTTTTTAAATATTTTTTTTTAACAGAACAACAGAACAAGAGAACAATAGAATTTTCTCCTCTGATTCTCCCTAAAGATAAGCTGATCAATACATTTTATGACTTGTACCGAAATTCCTTAAACCACAATATCTCGATGACCAGTTTGACCAAATGTGACTCAAATGTTTATCGAACTGTTGGAAAGAAAAAATGAAATAACAATAAAACAAAAAAAGAACAATTGCATGAAAAAACGAAATGAAAATGTTGATTTTTCTCTGTACAGGGATCCGAGACAAAAACGCCTAGCAGAGAAGCAGAAGCAGCAGCAAAATTCGCAATCGGGTGAAGTGCCGGAGAAATTGAGTTTTAAGGAAAAAATGAAGATGTTTGCAATGGAAACTGGGGAAGATGGTACGCCACGAGACAAAGTGAAGATATCGCGTGCCCAGCGTGATATCGATAATATTGGAAGTCCTCTGAGTCCCAACAACAACAATCGAAGTTAAAAAAAAGAAGATTACCATGCGAGGAACGATGAGAAAATGGTTTACGAAAACCCACAGAAAATCTGTTTCGCCGGTGTGCATGCAAATGGACGAATATTAATTTTAAAGCTCAGGTGAAAGGTGAACCGTAAACAAAGTTCTTTGAACGAGGACAACCGTGCAAAAGAAGAATTCCTCGATGAAAATGGAACGAATGACAAATATTTTCCAAACATTGTACATACTCGAAGCAGGATACAATTATCAGCCGCCTACCACTGTTCTTTTATATTTACGTTTATACATTAACGCGTGTATAAAACATAATGAAACGAAAAATCATGATTGATCAATCGTACAACCATGTGCGTTTACATAATTATTATTCTCCGCTCCAGAGCTACTGTAAAATATTAAATTAGATCTCTGTATACAAAATTATATTCTTAAGCAAATAATAAGCTATGCAAATGACGTTTTAATGTAACATTTGTACAGCATATTCGTGCAAGCATGACCAGGGAGAGTTGAGAATCGTGAATGCCTAAAGATTTTACTCTTGCACTCTCGTGAAGTGAGATAGACTATTTTTGTTCTCCTTCAATCGTTTTTTTTGCTCTCACTTCACGAGTTAAACTCTCCCGAGTGAAGTGGCGAATTATTCGATTATGCGAGCCTACTCAGACATGTTTTTTTTTGTTTTGTTTTTCTATTATTTTTTTTATTATCTCATGTTTTTGCTAAGATGCTTTACGAGTTGAGAGGTAAAGCGATAATCAAATTATTTAAGAAGTAATAACACTTAGAAGTTAACCTATAAGTACACTGTATTCACTGGAATTATCGGAATGGATGAATAGAGAGAAAGAGAAGGAGGGAGAGAGAGAGAAAAACACGAAATTTTTCAATGTACAATCTTATGAAACGTATTCATAGAAGAAATAATAGAATAGATAAGATTATTGACGAGGGATCACGATGGGCAGTGCTCCAAAGAGTTTAGTGCCCGATGCTAAGAATAAAGCATAGCAATATTAGTGGGTATTAAAAGATTAAAAGAAAACGATTAAAAAAACGAAAAAAAAAAATCACAGAAAAGAATTTTAAAAAACTCTACGAACGACGATTAAACGTGCGGACTCTGATGCGTTGCGGTACGTGGCAATAATATTCTTCTTTGTTTCAAACTCTCCGCGATCAAGTATTTAAACATTAATGTATCAAATTTGATGAGCTCAAAATTTCAACAAATTGACTCACCATATTATTCAAATCGATCTTCTCAAGAGTTTATCATAATATTACAATTAAAAAATATTTAAAAAAGGCGCTTATTCAACGATCCATTATTTTCTTATATCCGAACGTTAGTTTTTCATCGTCCTCATAATAGTTTTTTGAAACAGTCTGATTGTACAATTAAAATGCCACACTTAACGAATCTTAGTTTATTCACAGTTTTCGCTAAAACAAATTTGTAGATATGTCCTCAATATTATATGTGATATAAAAAGTAGGGCTTTGTTTATGAGTGCAAGGATTCATGTAGATTAGATGAAATCTATATGTGCATCGAAACGAAGGAAGAAAAAAAAAGAAGAATAAGAAGAAGATGAAGAAGAAGGAAAGAAAGAAGAAATTATTAGGTCAAATTTGTTGACGTATATAAATAATAACAGTATAGGAAAACAGTATTTCTGGCCTATTAAATTGCCTATGAGATGATAGCATGAAAAAGTAAAAAAGAGAAAAAGCAAAAAAAAAAACAAGTAACAAAATGTCAAAAATCGTTGGAGCATCTTTGATTTTGATGGGTACGCGCACTAATCGTTTACGAAAGTATTTCTCTATTTATTTTATATTATCCTTTTTTTTTTTCTTTTTGTTTCGTTTTAAAAAAACACCTGATAGTGATATATCGAGCAGCTTGTTACTAAATGTTGAATATACAAAAGAAAAAAATCACAAAAATGCAAAAAAAAACGTGTATACAGCCGACTATGGTTCGCGATTTCGATCTACTTTTAGAAATTTCATCGCGAATACGTTTTCGCTCGGTGTAGGCCTTATAGTGCAGCATAGGCAGCCATATTATAGTCAAGAGGTAGTTAAATTCGTTTTTTTTTATATTTCTCGATACGTAGATAATAATTATAAAGTGTAGCCTGCTTATCGATCGATTCAGAATGACCGTTGTTTTTACGAATCATTGAAAATTGTCTACGAAAATGATAAACAAAGAAATAATAATTCGTTCGACCAAGATCGACGTATATATATATTAAAAATATATATATATTAGCAAATGATTGAAAAAAATGCACGTACACACACATTCACGTATTTCTATGCATACGTGAGTGTCTGTCGCTGCATTTTTGAAATTCCTTGTTGTGTATAGCGCGCGTATTGCACTATATTTTGTATTACTGTTTTCATTATTATCTTATATAGCAACCGAGTCGATTTGGTCGTTCTTCTCTTTTCTGATATATCCGTTTTTTTTTTTTTTAATCTTTACATGCAAAAGACGAAAATTATTATCGTCGAATTTATCGTTATTAATGCATTCTACTTACATTATTATTAACTGTACTTTTAGAGAACACACTATATTTTTTAATTATTGTATTATGTCATTATACAATTGAGATATGATATAGACGAGAAATAAATATACCATATACTAAATATTTGAAAAAATTCACCAACTACTTCATTCTTTTTTTTTATTTTTATTATCGTGCAGGTTGACCCGATGATTTTGAGTGTGAGAATCGAAAATCGTGGCTAATGGAAACTCGTATGTGGTTCTTGCAAACGTACGGGCTTTTGTTGATCTTTTCTTTCGTATATTTGGGTTGAAAACGGTTTCAACGATCTTTTAGAGTCAAAAAGTTAATAAAGAAAAATTTAAATTTCATTTCGCAGAATTTCTTAATGTCTCGATGCCAAGGGTTAAGTTTCTATGCTCGAAAGTTGAGTAATTTTCCATTGATTGCGAACTGCAAGTCGTCGCCATCCAAAAACGTGTCCACGATGAGGAAATTTGAAGCAATTTATCTTTTTTTTTTTTCGAGATCCACAAATCTGCAAACTATTCTTCAGCTCCATAAAGTTCGCAATCTTCGGTCATTGAGATTGTTGTCTGTTGATAATTTTGTTATTACGTTTCACGTGTTCTTGGCTGTTTAGAAAAAAGTGATTTCAATTATTATTTTTCTTCAAACAGGAGTTAAAAAAGAATAGAAGATGAAAAGAAAAGAAGAAGGTGAGTTTCTTAGACGAACGAAAAGTAGAATTAAAAAAAATTGATTTCTGTTCATTTGAAGTCCACAAAAAAAAATACAGACTGATTTCATTGTAACTCAAGTGCGACTTAGAAATAAATAATAATTGATGTGATTGTTTGACTTTTTACAATTCCAAGATACATCGAACATGAACCTTTAAACTTCTCTAAATATTATATTATACAAAAAAGACCAAGGACTAATAGACAATTTTTTTTTCTTTCGTTCTCCACCGATTGGGATACACCGCGGAATATAATGGTTGTCAGTGGTATCGTTGATCATCACTCGGTGATTTATACGTAACATAGAAAACGCATGTAATGCATTATGTGAGAGAAATAAATACGTGACCAGAGCATTCGTGTCGTGGTACCTGCAGGATCTAGATCCTGGAATCGGATAAATCCGTACGGTTGACGAGAAACTTTTAGTTGCATTTTAGTCTATCAAATGTACCGGTATATTTTTTCTTCCCCCGACATTCAACCCTGACACACTTGAAATAATTGAAAAAAAAAAAAACATTTCATAGCTTTTCTTAGGCTGGGAATTGATTTGGAAAATTGATTTTCCAATTCTTCTGATATTGTTAATTGAACATGGTAGCTTTATGTCATTTTTATCTCCTACCATTACTTTTAAACGACTTGGCAGTGTTTACCACCGATGCATATTTACGAAAATACGTTCCCCTCATTATCGGACTTCATGAACACTACAAAACGTCCAGTGTTTGCATCGTTATGCCGTTTTTCAATGAGGGTAAGTTGCTTCGCATTTAGACGAAAAAATTCGGTGGATTGAAACTTTTTCCTGTTTTTCAAGATTCGAAAATTTGCAGGTTGGTTTCAGAATTTTTGATTTCGATGGTTTGATTTTTCTGTTAATCACTTTTCAGGTTACCAGAAATTTTTGAAAGTCGAGTTCAACATTTTCGAACTCGTATATTTTAAGAAATAATTCCAACATTGTCTAAAACTCTTGATAAAAGATTAATAACAGAATCTCATATTTGGAATAAAATAAAGCAAATTGTATTTTGTGTACAAACAGGAGCAAAGGAAAATTCATTGCCTTTCGTGTTGACTCGTGAATTTTCCCGAAAGGATATATTGTCTTTTATAATAAATTCGGAAGAGACTTTGAAACGTGTCAACAAGTATGACGAACCGGAAGTTCGCCCTCTCGTGGTTGTCGTGCTGACAGCTGTCGAGGACATGGATGGATTTGTTCGAAATAAAAAAAGATTTGATATTTCGTATCCAATTTGGTTGGTCATTTTTACGAACGAATTTGATGCCTCGATATGTGATTATTGCAACAAACCAAACAAAAGTATGTTTGGTCTACGCTTCGATACGGAAATGTTGGTAGTTTGTTGCAAAAATAAATCGCTTCAAGAATGGTGGTCGGATCGTAGAAACGGAACGGAAACCATGGCTATCGGTGAATGGAATGTAAAAGACGGATTGAAATCGATGACGAACCAGACTTTGTATGCGAGACGCTCCAAGGTCAACGGGGTGGGATTTCGCATTGGCATTGTCACTGTGAGTTCGATTTTTTTCATTTCTCGTCTAATTCTATCATTGTTTCTGAAACCACACCGGACTACATTTTATTACACTGATAAATGGTACATGGTGTCGCTTGTCTGAATGAACTTTGGCCTCTGGTCATTTTGAAATAGATTTAATGAATGAACGAGCATTTTTCTAAAAAACGGTTCGACGGTTTCTTAAATACGACAAAACTTTTATACGTGAGAACAGAATTTATGAAGAAATGATCAGTTTAAAATATAATTGGACAGTGAATTCCTAAAAAAGAAGTTCAAACGTTCCGGAAGTGCACTTTTATTTTTCTTACTTGGGAATAAACCGTAGGATTCCCTTAAGACTGTAAAAAATTTGGATTCCCTGATAAATTAGTTGAAATTCCCTGTGATCGAAAAAACTATCATCGCCAGGATTCAGTTTTTTATCTGGAAGAAGACGGCCAACCTGTCGGAATTTTTAACTCCGTTTTGATGGAATTGGCGGACGTTATGAATTTCACTATAACAAAAACTTTGAAGAAGAAAGGATTCGGTATCTGGGATTCGAAAAATCGAAGTTGGTCAGGTGTGATCGATTTAGTTGACAAAGATGAAATAGATCTTGGTGTGGGAGGATTTAGTATGTTGATCAATCGTCTCGAAGTCGTCGATTTCACTTTGCCTCTGATGGTCACATCGCGACTATTGTATTTCAAGGCTGTCGACAATTCATCCGTGCAATGGGCCACCCATTTTAAGGTACGAGTTATTATTGGTCTCATTTTTTTCGGCTGTTTAAAACAAAGTGCTAACAAACTCGTGAAAAAGAATTTATCCTCCCTTTTGTTGTTCAAGGCGTTCAGTTTACAAATTTGGATCACGATAATAATCCTCGTAATGACATTACCGATGTTGGTGACACTGATACAAATAAAAACAGGGGGTAATTCCTTTGGGAACCTTCTTTCCGAACATTATATTAACGTGTGGGGTATTTTTTGTCAGCAGGGATTAGCTGGTAAGAGTTACAACTTTTTCTACATTTTGTTCACCCAGGATTTCATTGTTTTAACCTCCGATTTCGCTGGCTGCTGAAATGAATATCGCTCATTATGACGATATAATTATTCAATTCTGAATTTATTTTCTTCGTGCTCCTAAAACCATGGGATTCAGGCTGTTTTGTCAATTTTTTCTAGTTTTTCCCACGGAAACTCCGCTGAGAATCGCTTATTTTTCTATTTTTATTCCGGCTTTCGTCATATTCGCTGCTTATTCGGCCTGTTTGATAAGTTTTATCACAGCATCAACGAACGTTGTGCCATTCGCTTCTTTAAAGGATTTTGCGAATGCCGGAACATATGATCTCACAGTCCTTAAGCATAGTTCCGAGTGGGATTTGTTTCAGGTGAGTTCACTTTTCGGTAATTTTATAAATGACAACGAAAACACGATTACTTAATGAATTATTGGTTCATATTTTCTATATTTTCATGAGCTGCTTTATTTACCTTCATTTTGCAGACTTCTACAGATCCTGTCATGGTAAAAATGAAATCTCTTTTGAAGCCATGGAATAAGCTTCCACATACGATAAACGAAGGGTTTGAAGAAGTAAGTAAACAATTTTATACATAGCCATGTGGAGATATTGAAAAAAATCTTCATTACAAAATAAGCAAGCATATAATTTCTTTCTGTGTGAATCGTTGGAAAACATCCACAATCTGTGAAACATCATAAATAGTTCAAAACGTGTGAAAAATTTAGAAAATATGAATAGTTAAAAAATATACTGTATAACAGGACAAATTTGATTAAGGTCTGTAAGGGAAAAGTTGCATTGTGTTTGAGCGAAGCAGTGGTTACAACGGGGATGAAACATTATCCTTGCAAAATGACTCACATTGATATGGGAAGTACCAGTAGTTTCGCGATGATACTGACAACTGGAAGTGAATACACCGGGATCATCAATTATCAGTAAGATAAATATATTTATTAATTATTATCAACGCCGTGTTATTGTTTAGATCTCTGTCTTTGGAGAATTTTTTTAGGATAGATTGAATTAAAAACTGTCAGGACGACAAGGAGCTAAGTTAATTATTCCACCAAAATAATGACCTCTGAAAACTGCATTTTAGACAACGTGACGGTTACCATTAGTGATAACATTGCCAAGGAAACATTATGAACTTAATCGAGTGACTATATAACAATTATGAATTGTTAATTGTCATAAAATAATTGTCGATCGAATATATTATTCAATAATACCAATTGATAAATAAATTCGCTGATTGTTTTTTTCTTTTTATAGTATTCAACGTTTCAAAGACAACGGACTGTTCCATCGTCTGAAACAAAAATATTTGGCAAAGCCTTCGGAGCCTAAGGCTGTGCTGAACGAAGTTACGCTTTGGGGTGCAGCGCCTATGTTTTCGGTACTGGCTGGTGGAATGGCCCTCTCTGTCATCGTGATGCTGGGCGAAAAAATGTATTCGAAATTTCATGAACTCGATCGAAAATGGGGAACATCGAAACGTCATTTGATTGATTCTCGAAAATTGAAAACTCTTAGAACTCTCACAAATGATAAGAAACATCCAACATCAAATTTACGGTCGTCTTTCAAACGGCGAACCAAAAAATTAAGTGTTTTTCCCATGGAATATTATCCCTGAAAGTTTTTTTCCCAGCTGAACAAACGTGACTGAGAAAGTCTTGGAATCATAAAAAAAGTTCATAAAAAAAAAATTTTCTCGACTTATTTCGAAACAATTGATTCAGATCTCATCGATCGTGTATCGTACAGAAAATTTTTACTCATCGTTTTTATTTTAACTCTTTTTAAATGTATTCACATGTATTTTATAACACTGACATTGTTAAATATATATACTTCGATAATTGAAAGACACGAATTATTTAGATTTTAATGCGAACATAAACGTCAGTGATTAGACTTCGATTGAACGCCAAATAAATGAGTGTTTGAACGGAGAACTTCATTTACTCAGAATACAATTCAAAAATTGAATAAGGGAAAAAAAACAATGAAAATAATGTCAAATCGATATTTTACTATTGTTGATCATATTTAAATATGTTTAGAAACTTGACATTAATTATGTCTAGGAAATTTTCCTATCTATAAAGTGGAAGTGATAATGGAGGAGAAATTAATAGGCGAGCAAAGCATGCGTGTCGGTAAATACTCAACATTTAAACCCTTGAATCGAATAAATCGTACCGTTGAAGAGGAACTTTCAGTCGCATTTCAGTCCATTACTTGTATCGGTAGTTTTTTCCTTCCCCCGACATTGTACCCCGGAATACTTTGAAGAATTGAAAAAAAATCATATATTTTCTGGCGCTTTAAATTGATTTGGAAAATCGATACTCCATCATTTTGATACGGTGAATCGAAGATGGTAGCTTTTTGCTATTTTTATCTCCTACCACTACTTTTAGCCAGTTTTGGAGTTTTCACCACCGATGCATATTTACGAAAATACGTTCCCCTCATTATCGGAGTTCATGAACACTTTTTCTGTGCTTTCGTCGACTGTGAATCGAGGAAAACACTTTCTTCGAAATTTCACGACCAACTCGTTCTGCAATTCTTACTCCCAAAAATGTTCAACTCTTTTTACATGCTATCACGTGTATTTAGAAAGACTCACACTGTTAAGTATACAATTCTAACACGTAGAACGACAATTTCAAACGTCACGGACAATTATTGAAATAAAAGCTCATTTTCAATGGATACTATCTGTCCTCCATTATTTTCTGGTCATTAAGTTTATAAAATATTAATTTATGTATCACGCACTGGAGTGCTTAAGGTGGGATATCACATGAATAATAAATGTGTCACTTTGAAAAGTGAATATGAATTTAATTCTTTGTCACTCGAGTGCAAGGGTCAAGGCTGGAAAAAACGAGGCTTATCGAATGAGTGACAAAATTCATGATTCAATTCAATTCTTTCATTCTTCAAAAAATTCTGTCACCTTCTCTCCTCTTTCTCTTGTATTATTTATGAAATTTTACCATTTTCATTGAAATTAATAAGTTTTGTTTTTTGTTTTGTTTTTTCCAACCAGTTTTTCCACATTTTTCGAGTATAAATAAATGTAATACATTTTGAAAAAGCACCTGTTTTTGGAACCTTTATGTTTGGAAGCCCTTTAATAAATATAAACAAGGACATACTTTTTCACTGAACACCTTCAGAGTTTGAAGAAAATATTGACATTGGATCGAAAAATTCAGACAGTAGAAAGTCTACGAGGTTGAGGTCTCATTCAGTTTTGACAGTTTCCTCTTAGCAACGTGTTTCCCCATCAAGAATAATAATAAAAAACTATATTATTAATGACATGAAAATTCGTGGAGTTATGAGGAAAGAAAGGATTAGCGGTAAATTCGTAAGTTGAGAAAATTGTATATTCTCTATGAGATGCTCGTGGGGAGATTTCGGATTTTAGGATGTGGACTTCAACGATGTTTTTTAAGGTAAACTTGCATTATTTCACGTTTTCCCATCTTTTGAATGAAAAAAATCGTAACTACGTGCCAGATAACCATAAATTTTTGACGGATGTCAGCAAATTCAAAAAATCGATTTTAATTAAGTTGTCGCAGGTTATTTTCCACGGAAAAATGCGCTGGATGGGGTAAAGATGGCAAAAGTGCATGCAGCGCTGGCGATCCTTCCTCATCATGCAACACAAGGGTTGCCAAATTAGAAACTTGCCAACTCGATCCTTGCATGCTGGATCCATGCAAAATCGAACCAACTGTTGTCATAATAGGGGCCGGAATGGCCGGCTTATCAGCAGCTCATCGTTTGGTACAATGTGGTCTCCAAAATTTCACAATACTCGAAGCTACCGACAGGTATTATTATTATTATTATTATTATTATTATTTTACTTTTTAATTTTAATTTTAATTTTAATTTTGTTGAGAAGGAAAGATTTATAAATAAAAACACCTTTTCTATTATTTTTTGTTCGGAATAAAATGAGGAACGTAAATCGTTATTATTCGTTTTAATTTTATTATCGTTGGGCTTTAATTAATTTGTACACGAATTATTTTATTATGAATACGAATGAAATTTTTTTTTTGTAATTCGAAGATAAAATGTAGGAAAACGCTTTGACGAGAGTAATATTTAAAGGAAGAATGTTAGGTTTAAAAAATTTATGAAAAAGAGAAAAAAAAATGATTTTTAGACCAGGTGGTAGAATTCACTCCTGTTGGCTCGGCGACGTCGTTGCGGAGATGGGAGCAACTTGGATCGAAGGAGGTTGTATCGCAAATCCAGTATTTACGCTGGCGGCTCAGGAAGGTCTATTGAAAGGTCCTCTTGTTAGGCGGGAACCAAGTAAAGGACTTTTTTGCACGAGCGATGGACGAGCAATCGATCTCCCGGTTAGCATCACCGCGTACCATACGTTTCGTCAGATCGAGCAACAGGCGGCGAGCCTTTTTACTCTTGGCTGCGGAAGGGCTCATGGTTCTCTTCTCAATTTTATTGGAGTCAGAATTCAACAAGAACTGCACAATTTTCCCGAAGATCAAAGGTCCACAAAAGTTCGAAATCATTTTGCAATATTTCAAAATCGATTTTTCTCGAAAAATTTTCATCGTGGTCAGAAAATTTATTCGAAATCTTAATTAAGTGCATTTGAAAAATTCTCAAAATTCTTGCAACTTTGACTGAACATTTTTAAACAGTTTTTTATTCGTTATTCCAATATTTTTTCGAAAAAAAAACATAAAAAATTGAAAAAACCATAAAAAAAATAGATACGACGCAGCTCGAGTTATGTACGGATTGAGCAACTGTGTTCGTTGTCGATGTGGAGAAGATCTTTCGATGGTATCAGCCGATCAATTCGGCAGTTACATCGAAATTCCGGGTGGAAATGTTCGTGTGCCACTTGGTTACGTTGGTGTTTTGGCTCCGTTACTACGCGATTTGCCAAGTTGTTCGTTGAGATATTGCAAACCCGTGAGTTGCGTCAGATGGGGTGCTGTGAGCGATTCTTGTCCAAGAGCCGTCGTAAAATGTTGCGACGGCGAAGAGTTTCCCGCCGATTACGTAATCGTTAGTGTCCCTCTTGGCGTGCTCAAACATCAACACGATAAACTTTTCTGCCCTGCATTACCAGCCGAAAAAACTGAAGCCATTTGCAAACTCGGTTACGGATTTGTGAACAAAATCTTTCTCGAGTACGCAAGACCCTTCTGGGTCTGGAGAGAAGGCGACATCCGGTTTGCTTGGTCACCCGATGAGTTGTCCGATCGCAATGATTGGCTCAAAGGTACGACCGGTTTTTACTTCAGCCTTTTCCCTAATTTTCTTTCTTCCAGTTTCAATTAAAATGTACCTCAATTCTTTCAATTCCATGATTCCTTCTCGACGGTTTTATCCTTTTATGAAACTGCATCATAGTCACTAATTCTACGTTAACTTTTAACCCTTTTTTCGCAGAGAAATAAAAGAGAACTTTCTTTTAGTTCTCTTTCGTCAAAACCAACATCAAAATAACAAATTCCACTTCCTGAAACTTTTTCAGCTTCTTGAGTACTTTCTTTAGCCCCCTCAACACCGGTTTAGCCGCCGATTCAAATGCTGCTCCAATAAACGATTTTTGTGGAATTCACTTATTTTCTGTATTCTCATCGTCAATCTTATTTATTTTATATAAAAATGGAATTATATGTAATCCAGAGTCATCCTCTCATAATCTCACACGTTTTCTCCTTCCTTATTCTCCACTCTTCGTCCGACGAGTCGAACTGTCTCTCTAATGGTCCAATGATCTATCGTTTCTGCTGCTCTTTGCTTATTTCTTCACGTTCTGTCTCCCTGTCCCTTAATCAATTCAATTAATCTTTCTCTTCATCTTGTCCGTTGTCTTTCCTCTTTTTCGTTATTCTTTAATCATCGTCGAATCCTTCGACATTTCATTCCTCTGTCGTTCATATTTGTCTTTTTTTTTCTTTTCATCGTTCCTGTCTCTTCATTTCTACCATTGGACTACTATTTTTTTTTCTAATTTAGGCATTTCATGCATCGAAGAATTGCCCGGTTCCCAGCACGTTTTATGTGCATGGATATGTGGACGAGAAGCAGCTGAAATGGAATTATGCTCCGACGAAGAAGTTGTCGAATCAATTACAAAATTACTTCGACAATTTACCGGAGATCCGACACTTCCTTATCCGTCTAATCTTTTGCGAAGCAAATGGTGCATGGATCAACATTTTGGTGGTTCGTACAGTTACATGGCCATGGACAGCACCGTTGGTCATCAATGTGACCTTGCCAGCCCATTGCCAGGTTTGCATCCGTAACAACATTAATTTCTTAAATAATTTCATCTTTAATTCGAATGAAAATATTTTTGCAACAGTCAAAAGTCTTTTTAACTATTTTTGCAACAGTCAAAAGTCTTTAACAACTTTAGTATAACTTCCCAAAATTTAAGATAAAATCTATTCGTTGAGAAACTTGATTTTTTTTCAGGAACTTGCGAACCAGTGGCACCAATTTTATTGTTCGCTGGAGAAGCAACGATTCCTGGTCATTACAGCACAGTACACGGAGCACGATTAAGTGGCATTCGAGAAGCCGAGAGAATAATACAGTTAACAAAACGTTTTGGTGGACCACCAAAATCAGTATCCGAAACTTCCTGCAAACCCTGTCCGGCTACATAAATTCTTGTGTATTTTTTATTCATTTCACAAATGTTTATACGTGTATCGTTCTTTTTTATCAAGATTTTGAACTTTTTTTTGATAAAAATTATGTTTTTTTTGCAAAAAAGTGTTTTGTTTATTCTTCGTTTAAATTTTGGTCAAATTTTAATCACTGACTTTTAATTTATCAAACACAAAAAAAAAGTCTTCATCAGTAAATTCTTCGAGTGATTCGTTTTCGAATATAACATCAAAAAAATAATGTAATACTTTTGGAGAAAAGTTTTTCATTTTTCCTTGAAGACGAGGAATTCCAAGAGAGGTAGAAAAAAAATTAACCTGGAAATAGTTGAATACATTTTTGAACAATTACTATTTATTGCAACACAATAATCAACAATATTTGCATTCTATCGAACATTTAGATTGAAGGTTTTTTTTTTCATGGCGAAATCGCCACATTATCTATAATTGCAAAATACTTTGCACATGAATAGCAAAAAATGAGTAAAAGGAAAATACGTGATATGAAAATTAATCTATTTTCGTTGGTCCCATGATACGAAGAGTTATTTATAATCTCTTTAGTCGTGGTCCATAAAATAGAGTTTTATTGTCCTGGACTGCAGCTATATTTTAATTGCGAGCATACATTGAAAAATAAATCCGAGTATTATCTCGTGGTAAAATGATCAATAAATAATTATATATTCTACATAAATATTCAAGAGCTTCGAATTCTCGGTGTTTGTGAAAATGATCATCAAGCATTTTTTTCAATGTGCTTAAAAGCTCTTAATATAATACAATACACTTTTTTAATCCTAATATTCATTTATATATTTTTTTCTATTTCGCTGTATTTTTTTTTTTGCTTTTGAGATTTAACATAATTCGCTTTTTTACAATAGGCGACAAACATCGAATCGTACAATTTACACTATTCAGGTGGGAGAGTTGGTCGAACGCACCAGGCGACAAAATTCAACAAGACTTTTTCATTTTTTTTTCTGATAAATAATTGTCCATTTTTTGTTGCAATTCTCTTCAATTTTCTCAACACAAACAATCAAAATCTTTTTTCTTTTACTACGTGAGATCGTCGGGATAAAAATGAATTCATATTTTTTCAATTCTTTTTCGAAATTACCAAAAATTCTCGAGTAAAACTCCATTAGACTTTTTGCATTTTTCGTGCTTTCGATATTGAAGAATTAAGAGAAGAGCAAAGAAAAATTCTAAACAATTTTGAAGCATAATGACAGCTTAAAAAACTGCAAAAATAATGCGAAAAATTCAGTGATTCGCCGGCGATTGTCGAAAGAAAAATGAATCATTGCAAAATGAAGACTATTTTTGGAAAAAAGTCAGAAAAACAAGTAGGCAGGAGGGAATGGAAAAGAATTACGATTGATTACATGTAGCAGGAGCCAAAGCTCTACAGCCACGTGTTATCTGAGCCCGCCATCACTTGGGAATAGATTGTTCCTCGAGGAGTTCGTCAGCGCGAAGTTTAATTTCTCGCCAAGAGCTTTGAATGTCTTTGCTCTCGCTGAATCGCGAGCAAATGGCAAATCGAAGGAAATACATGTCTTCGATTTTCGATGGGACGAGATGGATATTGCCAGCTCCGTTGATTTTTTTTAGAAGAGCTTCGTTCACATCGTTGGAAGCCTAAAATGCAAACGTAATTTATTTCATTAAAAATTAGAAAAAATACGAAAAGATTGAATAAAATTTTGTAAAGCAGCAAAAAACCATGTAATGAACCAATTAAAAGAAGAATAAATTGAGCAAAATTCATTTAAAAGATATAAAAAAATAAAGAAAAATAATTATTTTTCAAAATAACTCATTTTTGCTTCGTCCAAGTACCTTAAGCCGGAAGCAAACCAGTCCGAGGACAACTTCCGCAACAACTTCGAATCGTGAATCCCCACGTACGAGGGCTTCAAACTCATGAGCCTGGGCGACGTGATTTCTTATGTAATTTTGGAGATTCTCGACACCGTACAATCGTAAAACGAACCAAAGCTTCAGAGCACGGAAACGACGTCCAAGAGGAATTTGCCAGTGCTGAAAATATTCCAAAATGATAATTTAAATCGTAAAAACCCTCTCCATCGTAAAACTACGCAAGAATAATGATAAATTAATGAAAAATAATGAAGAAAATTGTCTTAAAGAGAAATTAAAAAATATTGTTTACTAACTCGATAGTCAGGGGCTGATCCTTGCATGTCGTGTTTGAGGTAAAGTGGATCAACGTTGAAGGCATTAATGACCCAAGTTGGATCCTTGAGCCACATGGCGGAGCAATCGAAGTTGACGAGCATCCATTTGTGTGGATTAAAATTAAAAGATTCGGCGTTTTCGATGCCTTTCATTAAATAACGAAATTCGGGGCAAATGAAAGCCGAGCCCGCGTATGCGGCGTCAACGTGAAGCCAGACACCCTCGCGGTTCGCAACGGGTCCCATTTCATCCAAACGATCAAACGCACATGAACAAGTGGTTCCAAGGGTCGCGACTGCGTAAAAAGGTATCAGTCCCTTTTCACGATCCTCGCGAATTGCTTCGGCCAATGTTTCGCCACGTAATTTGTTTTTCGAATCAACCGGAAGCAGTCTGAACTGCACGCCACCGAGGAGACCAGCACGTTCCACCGAACTGTGAGCTTGACCTATAATCGTTCAATTATTTATGATGATTTTGCTACATTACGTTTTTTTTTGCGTTACATTTTTATAAAAAATTTAAAAAATTTAAAAACAAAACATTAAGTGCGTCAGCCGAGTCAGCGAAATTACGAATAATGATCAAATGATACTTTGTGACGAAATTACTCTAAATACTACTTTTTGATAGTGGTTTGATGCCGAGGTATGTGTTCTTGTATATTTAGGGTCTAAACGAGCGTGGCCATAATGCTAAATATTACAAAGCGGATTTACATACATTTTGGCATTGACATCTGGTTCCTAAACGGATGATGATATTTAGCATTATGGCCGAACGTAAATAGCGAGTGTATATTAAAGAACGTGAACTCTTACGAAGAAGCGTTAACAGTATTTTAAGTTCGATAACTTCCAAGTTTAATTGTTTAAAATTCGTATGAATCTTCTTAACAATCATACTCAACTGTGGGTCAAATTTGAGCAATTGTGACCGTTTAGAAATCGAGTTATTAGTTGTTAAATATCGTATTTTTTCGTAACTTCCCATAAGACCTCGTGTTAAAGTTGCGATTTTAAACACTGAATATCTCGATTGCCAGACGGTGAAACCTTCTCAAATTTTTTACGCATTATAATACGACGTTCAAGAAGATTCACGCGAAATTTTGAAAAATTATCTTGGAAAAATAGTATTTGATCGTTTTGCTGTAACTTTTTCATTGCTTTCAATGAAATTAGATGGAAATAGAAAAAAAGAAATGTAAAGGACCCTCAACAGCTAAGGGGATCTTCATCACGGTATTTAAAGAATCACGGTAATGAATGAAGTAGAAATCTATTATTATTCAGTCTTTTTCTTTATATCTCTCTCCCTCGAGAATTAAAATGAGAAGAAATAAAATCTGTGTGCATTGCAGATTCAAAGCGTATTCCCGTGACTTTTGTCATTGAGAGATTTTTATACGAATCCAAAAGGGGGTGAGTCGTTGAGTATTATGGGGAATGATGGACGCAGCACCGTCCGAGCTCAAATAACTCGAGTGGTTATTACGCGTTGCTATGGCGACAAAGTGCTGCTCTGATGAAGTGCCTGACACTTACACACGTATACGATAAACCCCCTACTTTCATGGACAATATTTCGGAGTGATATATTTTCCAACCCTCTCCTCTTTCTCTTTTGTTGCATATGTTGACGGTCAAATTCTATTTTGACGAGAAACTGCTTTTCCCTATGCTAACGATGTTCAACAGTTGAAATTTGCTTCGTTACAGAATTTCGTCCTGGCCACGATAACGAACGTTCATAGGCCTTTTCAATTTTTTAGAAATTCCTTTTTTTTTTAAATTTGAACTTAAATTTATTAAATTATGAATAAAAATCATAAACAAAAAAATTAAAAACATTGAATCAAAATTTAAAAACAGAATTGTTTGCTAAATAAAGGAAACCAAGAGCAGAATTTCCTCATTTTTTGCATGAATGAACAATAAATATTTTGTAATTCTGCATTATTCGCAAGGTGCCCAAGTTTTTTGGAATTAATATTCGAAGTGAAGTATAAACAGTCTTGAAAAATTGTTGAAAGAATGAAAATATAAAAGGAATTCTTACATGAACCGTACGCCACTAGTTTTCCAACTATTTCGTGGTCCTTCCATTCTGGATGTTTCTCTTTCATTTCACGAATCTTTCGTGCCTTCGCACCCAAAAGAGCAACGAGAGTCGCTTCACTTGCTGTTCCCTATAAAGTTTATTGTAATTTAAACAAATTGAGAGGACTCAAGACACATACAGTCCCTAAAACTTCAATTAAATTATTGATTAAATAATAACAGCAAATATTTCGGGAATTTTCATTAATTCTTTCAAAAGAGTCTTAAAAAAATAACTTCACTGATTAAAAATAAAAAAATACCTGGATAACACCACCGCCTTTTCCTCCACTGCAGGCCAAAAATTCTTTCGGAAGATCCAACATTTTTCCCAGCCAATCAAGCATTACGACCTCGAGCTCCGTGCAAGCTGGACTCGCTATCTGTGAAATAAATGATTTTCTCAAATTCACCAAATTTGTATAAAGTTTCTTGATGTCAAGGCTTTTTATGTCGAGAAATTGATTTTTTTTCTTTTTTTTTTCGTTTTCTTTGTACCCAAGTAAATCCAATGCAGGCGATTGCTCCGCTGAGCATGTCAGCAACGATGGCCGGATAAGATTGAGCAGTTGGAAAGTAAGCGTGAAATTTAGGGCTGTGCCAGTGTGTCACCTGTTAATTTAAATATTAAAATTAATTATTAAAATTAAACGAACTAACGACCAAATTTAATGTATCGTGAGATTTAATAAAAAAATTCAATTCTCTTCAAATTAGTTTGATAAAGTTATAAAAAACGAAAGAAACACAAACATATTGTGCATAATTAATGGTTCAAATTTTGTCATTATTTGGGAATACACATTAATTATTTAAACAAGGTCAATAAATTATAAAAGTGAGACGGATGTTTTTTTGGATAATACTCCAACTCGTATTTCGTTTGTTCATTTCATTTATTGTCTTCGAGTTGCCACTTACACCTGGCATAATAACTCGTTCGATATCTGCCATAACGTCTTGCCATTTTTCTGGTGATTGAGGTGCTTCGGATGGGAGCAATGGCTGCATGTATCCGGGCTCAACTGTTGGCAAAACTCTCCTGTAATGGAAAAATTTACAACATGCATTTTTACAGGTATATATTGAGTGGGAAGACATTTGTTAAGGAGTTTCGGTACAAGGCATACAATGTAATGGTTCAGTTCATCTTTAGGGAGAATCAGGGGCGGAATTTCTATTGTTCTCAAGCAAAGCGCTAACTGTACACAACAAAATTTCGTATAAAAATTACATGACTACTGAAAAATTCATCGTTTTCATTGACAAAAAAATGAATAATTAATAAGCTGTGTAGACGAATTATTTCATTTTCTGGTGGCATAATTCTAATGATATTTTGAGTGGTTCGACAGTTTTTTGTAATCTTTTCTACATTTTTTCGTATCGTTTCTTACAGTAGAAATTTGAATAAAATGGTCACATTTCGATCATAAATTTTTTCAATTATTGATCTGAGATCTTCTGTAATTTTGGGGAAGATTTGAATCACTGGAGAAAAATTCGGCTTGATTTTCCAGCCTATAGTTTTTTTTTCTTGTAATCTTTTCATTCTCGATATTACGTCGCTCTAGAGTTTATGAGTAAAGTATCAGTCGCTTCATTTAATCGGTTCATTCAGTATTGTGATTGTTATGGCCCCAGGCATGAGGCCAATTGCCAACATGAGCCTTGATCCAAAAATCCACGTGACATCTTAACTATAACAATAATCGTCTCAAGTTTTTATAATAAATCCACGGACTCACCGATCACGGATGTTCTCCAGATAATTGGCTATGAAATCCGCCATTTCCTTGGCGAAATCTTTGAAACTCTCAGGATCCATTGCAATTGAGATCTTTAAATGAAAATGAAAGAGAGATTTATTATTATTTCTTATTATTTATTATTTATTATTACTTATTATTATTTATTATTGTTTATCATTATTTATTATTACTATTTTTTTTTGTTATTTATTATTTGTCCATACTTTGACTCGATGCACAACAAGGACAACGAAGGTTGCTCGTAATATCAATCGATTTAAATCACCTAGAGACAGATTTCGTAAGAAAATTGCTCATGGACTTTAAGGTTTTCTTTTTTAAAGTTGCAATCGCAGAGATCGAAAAACGTTCATTTCGTATATTACAGAACAATCTTCAGTGCTCCGAGGGAAAATTTCTAACGACGCAAAATACGTAGCAGTCACGTTACAATAAAAATAGAAACTAAATGAAATCAATGTTTGAGTGACTCGTCGAAATCTCTACTAATTGTTACAATCACGATGGAAATTCAGCAGGAATGTTTCAAAGAAAAAAAAAAAAAAAAACATAGTTTTGGTGCTGCACGATCGAGTCCGATCGATTCACGGTGACTGGATTAATATCCACGATGTTGCAATACCGAACGGTGCTGTAGGAAGGTGGTTTTAGTAACGAAAGGTTTTACATGTACAAGGTTGGATTGGGAAACTTTCGTAGCGATGCCAAATTTCATAAGAACTAATGTTAACGAGATAATCGTTGTTACTGATTAGGCATGATCGATTATTACGAAAATTATAAGGTATTATGGTTTGGAGTAAATGAATTCATTCAAAAATAATAATAAATAATCATTTATTATTTGATTGCTCTTAAACGATCGTGTTTAGTAAGAATCCAAAAAATGGGTGTTTTTTCAATTTTTTTTTCCATACAAAAGATTGTTTTACATTCAACAAATGATTTCGTATTTTTCAAAGTAAAATTTGAGCAGTAAATATTATTTATTTTTCAACGAAGCTCGGTTTCCAATGATAATCTAAAAAATAATTAACTTGAATAAGAAAAATGATAAAAATAACAAAGTTCTAACGTAATCGTGCATTTCGATACATATTTTCTCCTCTCAATTAATTGGAAATCATTGAAATTCTACAAGATCATAAGAATTATGATTAAAATGAATTTAAATCGTGTGTTATAACGAAGGTTCTTTTAATTGCTATTAATCGATAAAATGATCGGTTGAAAGAATTCATTAATTATAGAAGAAAAATAAAAGATTGCGTACGAAGAATAAAAAAAAAAGGTGTAGAAGAAGTGGGAGGGGATCGAGACAGTGTGTAACTCGTCATAATTGTGCAAAGTTACGGTGGACGACGAGATTGTAAACGTGATTTCTTAGTGTGTTAACGATATATGCTGAGAACTAGTGTGAAGTGAGAAGTGACTAGGTGAGGGTTTTTGTTTCTGGAGGGGAACGTTTGCATGGTAAGTGTACGAGTGGCAGAAAGCGAACGTGGACAAATGGTGTGTTTGTGTGGGTACGAAAGAGAGAAGGAATCTTGGAGGATTGGCAAATGTGTGTTATGGGTGACCGCAGAGTTGTCCGGGACTTTCCTACGTAAGAAAAAAGGGAAAAAAGTAAGAGGAGCTGTCGCGTTCTCGAAGGAAAGAGCAATGACCATGACTCATTTATCTTAACGAGTAGATATTTCGCTCTTTTTTACAGTTTACTTCTCACTCTTTCTTTCCCTCCTTCGCATGAGTTTCTTTCTATTTCTATCTCTTATTTACTCTCGATTTATCCAATTTGTTCTATCTCTGCATTTTTCTACTTCGTTTAATCATTGTTTACTTTTTTTTGAATCTTTTTACCTGATTCTCTTTTTTACTTTCGACCTTTTTGAGTCTCTGCCCCATGCACACATTGTCTCGATATATATACAGATTTTAAATGTTTCAATTGCTCTCCTTTGTCACGTTTCTTCATCGCTTTTGTCCTCCTATTCGCTCCTTTTTACCTCGCTCCAGTGCTGCTGGCCTTTCTGTCAAGTTTCTTCATATTTACCTCTCACTTGCTTCCTCACTTTAAACCCCACTATTATCTTCTGTTATTATTTATATTACGTGCCAGTGGCTCTAAACCCATCGAGAAAAGATCGGTTAAGGACGTTAAGGTTGACAACCGAGGACAAAAATATAAACAATCGAGACAACACATGTTTTTTTTTACTTAGTACATTTTTAACGATTTTTTTATTATTCGAAAAGACATATTGTTGCCAATGAAACTGAAATATTTCAATTTGAATTTAAGATTTTAATTCAAAGGAAATATAATTGCATCGGCTGGAATTTTAGTTTTTGTAAAACGGTTTTTTTAAATGAAATTCTATTCAATTATGCCAACTACGATTTTTACTGTATATTTTGATTTTTGAAAAAGAGCGAATCGAAAATAATCATAAAAAAGTACCCAGCATTTGATTTTTATTTTATTTTTTTTATTTTCGAATGAGATTTAACGTCAGACGATCTTACGAATATGACATGGGGATTTCCCTATGGAGATAAAATATTCATTCTCTTTGCTTTCTCCGTAAATCTTCGTGGAAATCCCGGCTACGAACGTCATCAGGAAATTGCAAACGAGACTACGTGTTTTGATTACCGAAAAGAGTTGCAGTCACAGTTTGGTTGGGAAAATGAGGATCACTCTTGTTTAATTGGTTCTTGGCATCGCTACTTTATTTTCTCTTTTTTTCTTCTTCTGGGGCTTGTTTGCTTACAATTTTCTCGAGATTGGCTATCCGTTCAGAAAAAATGTGTTTGTTGCATAAAAACAAAGTGTTCGTCACTAAATTTATGAGCACGGAGAGACGTCAAAAAAAATCAAGAAAGATGACAGTTTTTGAGTATTTTTTTGAAAATTGTTTCACGTTTTATATCAAAAGGCAAAGCAATTAAAAAGTTTTTTTTCGATTGAAATTTTAATTGATGTTTTATTACTTTGGAACTTTCTAGCTTGAATTATCTTCATTTATTTATTACTTTAGCAGTTTTTTCTTGAAATATCTTTTTTGACTTATTACTGCAGCACTTTTTTGCTTGAAATATCTTTTGTAACTTCATTGAGATTAAGCAATGGCTTACTACTCAATAAAAAGACTTGAATAAAATGTGATTTGATACTGGTCCACCTGTACCCTTGAGTAATATGTATGACGGTGAAAGGGAATGTTTCAAATCTGTCCAAACCAGGATGTAAAACCTTCGGAGTTCGTAGACTCGTATGAAGTGTGTCCGAGTGGATTTTCTATGTTTTTTTTTTAATCCTAATCTCTTATCAGACCTTGATAATGAGTTAAATGTAAAAGCATGAATAGATGGAACGACTATTTACTCTTTGAACTTTTTATCATTATTGAGGCACAATTAATGCATAATTACGAAAAACTTATGTTACATGTAATTTATTTATACTCATTATCGATATTTAATGTAGGACCTAGGAATGGAGCAAAATGAATCGAATTATTTATTAGAAATTTTGAAAAATTACTGAAAAATTAAAACACGCGTAGTCATTTTATTAGTTTTAAGTATTTTTTTAATATTTTGATCAATTTTTTATTGAAAAACGTTGATTGAACGAAATCTGCATAATTTAAGGGTCTTTGAAAGACATCGATTGACGAGAGAATGAAAAATTTGTGTTTCAAAAAGTACGTGAATTCTGAAAAAATATTTGTTGTATCTAAGTTTTGAAAAATATTTATTTTTCCTCGCGGTGCACAAATGGTGTTGATATAAAAATCGAATCTTATAATAACGCGGGATGATTGAGACGAGAATATTCATTCATTAATTTACCACAGCTGTCAACTCGAAGAAAAATGCAACATTGTACAAATAAAAATTTCATTGAAGCCGAGACCATAAATTATTTCGAAGGTTTGATAAAAAAAATTGACGTAATATTTTTTCTATACACAAATAAAATTTGCATAAATGTGACTTACCGTTTAACGATGAATATTCAATGAAAGTTTATTCGCATTCAACTTTTAACTTGTCCACGCTTTGTAACACGTCGTTTGACGAGACTCTCGAAAGATAAGAAACGCTTTTTTTTCTTGTTTTTTTTTTTACACGACGAAATTGTAAATGTCACAGAGCGATAGAGCGTGCGATGCGAGAATTTCAACAGAGAGATGGGGAACAAAATATACTCGCGAACTGGCCTCTGTTGGTGGACGAAGAGCCAGTGCCGTGAAACTTGACGCGCGACCACGTTTTATGTCACTCTCCCACTACCGCCACATTTATCCACTCGTGATTCTTGCCCACGGACCAATCCTCCTTCGCACCAGATTCTGCGCTTGTTGTACACTACAAGATTGATAGTATCGTCGTGATAAGGAATTCATACATTCTTTTCATTCTCACGGAAGATATATGTGCAGTTTTGATATTATAAGGTCGAACTTTGTTTTGGTTTGCTTGTTTTTCTTGTTTCTTGGTTCAAAATTCTGTGAGATTTGACGTGCTTTTCTACGACGTGCATTTCTTACTTTATAAGGTCAAATTTTGTTTTGGTTTGCTGTTTTCTAGGTAAAAAATTTTGTGAGATTTGTTTTCGGTCTTGAAAAAAAAACGTGTCACCCACAAAATGTTGAACAGTCACTATTTTTTTAAATTAATTTATTTTCACTAATTGTCCCCAAAATTTCGATCGATTTCATAATCTCGAGGAAATAAAAATTAACAGAGTCAACACCTTAACACAATTTTTATTTACTTCAACTAAAAAGCTCCATTTGAATTAAAGGATTTTTTCATTTTATTCGGTCAAACTATTCGGGTACCCACGTTGAAGCCTCTCGCTCCGACTGAAACGTGGGGCAGAGGGTCGAGACATTTCTCCCATACGAATTGTGGCCTTGGTTTCCATAAATCATAGGAACCAAAAGTAAATTTATGATTTGGACTGACTACTGACTTTTTTTTTGATCTAGCAGTCGATTAAGAATTTTCATATTCAATTATGACTGCAGATCTATGCTAATATCAATGAATAATTAATACAGGATCGAATAAAGTATAAATGACATTAATTGTTATTCAATATCATGTTCGTTAAATATGATAAAACTTTTGTTATACTGTAACTCGGAAAAATAGATTTCCTCTCTATTGAAATAAAAATATAAAATTCAAATCAAAGGAAATAATTTTGTCCAGGAAAAAAAAATAATTTGATTGAATTAGTTTCTATTTAACGAATCTCTTTGTTTTTTTGAAAGTGACGAAAATGACATTCGAAAAAGTGAAATTTATGAAATTAAAGTCCTACCACAGTTCGTAAAATTTGATTATAGGGAAAAATTGAATTTCCAATCTCGACAATCTTTTGGAATTTATTGTCGAAGATTTGTAAGAAAATTTGATAATGTTTAAAGAACATTTTGAAAAAGGATAATCCTCGAGTCGAAACGAGGCTATTTTGTCCGAAGAAAATGATTGGGAATAACGATGATTCTGGACTTGTTGATTCATCGATCGTTTAAAGTTTCCTCGTTTATATTTCTCACGAGCGTGCAATTATGAGTTCGTGCTCGGGTTTTCCTCCACCTTATACTCCTCATTATACACAATTGTTGATCGTTTCGTTTTCCGTACGTGTGATTTTCACACTAGAGTAAGTTTCCAGCGAAACTTTATTGCGTTGCACTAAACTAGAAAGATGAAAAAAAAAATGGAAGAAAAAAAGAAGGAAAAATGCAATTGAAATTTAATAGCTTGGATGAAGGAGCTTGACTAAAAGTTTTCGCCTATTGAACGGAGGCGAGATTGACGGTGTTTAAACTAGCTGGGATATTGAGTGATGGAAGACTTGACGAGAAACAGGAGTAATTGTGTTACTCCACGGATCCAGGCTACTCGAGACTCTTAATCGAGTCAAACCTCTTCCCTTTGATTGCAGAAGTCGATATAAGTTCATACGACATTCAAGTGATGCGTGTAAATGAATAACGAATACAAAATCTCACAGAGCTGAATTATTGATTGTAAGTAAACTGAGTAAATTATTGAGAGTGGCAATGTTTTTTATTAATTTTTTTTTTTATTTCATTTCTAAAAAGATTTGAGCTTTTTAGGAATTCAAAAAAAAAGAAAAATAAATATACAATAAGATAAAATAAATAATTAGAAAAATAAGCTTTTTTCTTTTTTAATTCTTTTAATTTTTAGTCATTTGAATAAGAATTATTATTATATCGACTTCTGCAAAAAAAGATTTCAATAATTTTCTATCAGCTTAGAAAATTAAAACAGTAACGAATTTCGAGCATACGAAAAAATACATACAAAAAATACTGTTGTATTTGAATAAAAGTTATACGTGTTTTTGAAACACGAGTGTGAATAAAGATATGAGCATTTCATTCTGAAAGATAAAGACGATTTATTTGTATGCAGAATTGCGATATTTGTTGACATTCGAAAATGTCTCAAATTTCTTAAGATTATTTGATTTGTGACACGGGTTGGAAAAAATTTACAATTGATTATCGTCAGAGGAAGTAAAAATACTTCTCTGAGATATAATTTTTTGTATTCTCTTCAATATCGTTACGTTCCGAAGCACAATTTTTGTGCACAATTCGAATCCTGCACAATTTTTATTCTTGTAATCATGCATTTTATTAATCAAAAGTTCCTTTTCGAATATTAAACAAATTTTTTATGCTCCAAGGTTTAAAAAGGCAACGAAAAAAAAAATTACAATTAATTGTTGATTAGACGATTACAATAGATATTTTCGTTCTTTTTGTTACTCGCAATAATTACCACAAGATATAAATTCTCTCTGGGGAGTTTGAAGTGCGTGGGCAGCTTGATTTCTCAGCGAAACATAAAAGAAGTGAATACAGCGAGAAGTGCGGATAAATTGAGGCTGAAAGCTCGAGAAGTCTTATTTCTCCTTTTTCTCGCGTTTTCTTTTTCCTTTTATTCTTTCTTTTTTCGCGCAATCGCAAGCACTTTTGCTTCATTCTTCCTGAGCTTGTAAGGAGCCTTGCCACCCTCTCGCTACACTTTCCAATGCTCGAGAAACGTGCAATTCTTTTTATCACGAAAGATTCTGTGCCGTTTCTATGGTTACCATAGTCCGTTGAGAATTATCGTTCCTATTTCTACGGGGCTACCCCTTCGATTCTAAAGATTGGGCTACTATCATCTTTCTCGATATCATTATCATTGTTTCAACCTTTCATTTGTCATATATGAAAATTTCATGTACCAGGTGTCCCCGGCGAGTGTGTTCAAATTTTGTCGATTTTGTTGAACGTAAACTTCATAATTATCTTTCAATTCTTTTAATTATAATGTAATTATGATAATTAATGAATTTATTAGTGAATCAATAATAATTTAATTTAATAATTATTCATTAAGTTCAACAATAAAAAATATTTCAAAAAATCGTTTTAACGAAAAGATAATTACTTTTGAAGATTAATCCACACAGAAATTGATGATTGATGACCTAACGAGGGCGTATAGTGAGTTTGGACATTTTTGAGCCTACAACAATCTCTCAATTTCGTAAGAGATTCTAAACTAGTTATCACATCATGATGACAGTCGAAATTAATTTTCCTACTCATCATCTCGAGAACAGTTTTTAGTTGGATCTGAACAATCGTCAGAGTTACGCGGTTAGAATAGACCGTTAGTCAAAGAGAACTAGGAGAATTGAAAGTTCATTATATATAGATATATACTCATGTATATAAAGAGCACATGCTTCAACTCAAAGTACAATAGCACAAGAGGATAAAGGGGTGGAAAATCAAAGGGCAATTTCCTGTCGTCGTACGCCTCGTTGCTTTCCTTCTATTTCTCACTGTATTAACATTCCACCTTGATGCTGTCTCTCCCACAATCGAGTCACATTTTCTCGTGTATAAAAAAGACCATTTCGTGTGCCTTTTATTCCATAAAACGTGACTCAGCCAAAATCGCCAGTTGTTTTTTGTGAAATCGATTTTTTCAATGCATTAAACTTGCAATTTTGAAGAATTTTTTTGGTGTCGGGTCAAATTGACCCCTTGATGTCAATGCAATGGCCAAATTGAAGTTTACCGGTGATGATTTGAATAAGTTTTTCGTCAACTTGACGTTGATGATTATGAAAAAACAGAAAGATTCTTTTTTTTCTGTATTTACGATGATTTTTGGATAAAAAATGTTGCCAGGACGATAAAACGTCCTGACAGTGGGTTAGAAAAGGTAAAAAAATAGGACACGAGTTCTAAGGTTAATAATGTTTGTTTTCCTGGTGCATAATTCCGAAGTTTATGTTTCACGAGAGAAATTGAGAGTGAGGATAAAAATACGAGAGAATGATTGTTTTTGGGGCTGATGGTGGCAAAAGTCATCGCCTAAATGCGATGCATAATGTATAAGAAAGTGGTGACGTGTAGCAATTTATCCTCGTGCAGCTACAACCCTCGCAACGGGCTGCCACAATTCCCATTCTATTTGATGATATAAAATCCTGGGCCGTATAAAATTCGCGTTCTTCTACTCGAATCCTCGAGACTTCGTACTGCACATATTGGTCGAATAAAAAAAAAAAGAGGAAAAAAAAACGAATGAATCCCTCTTGATTCGGTTGATTGAACGACACGAAGTAGGTCGTCGCGGTCGAAAAAGGGTGAGAAAATTGATTCCACGTAAATAAATAAAGTACTGAATCAACGACGACAAATTAACAAATAAATTCCATTAAAAAGTATTTTAAAAAGTTGAAGTAACGAGCAACGAGACACAAGAAATGCATTTTAGATTTCTCTTGTTTTTTTTTTTTTTTTTTTTTTTAATATTCTTTATCAACATGAACATATCGACGAGTCGTCAATAAAAATCGAGAACGTCGAGCAGGTAGAATGGAATCGTTGCTAATTTCGAGAGGGTTCACTTATCGTGACAGCGGATGATAAGTTTTTATTTGAACCTCGAGAAAAATTCCGAGTCGAAGAGTGTCGTTGGGAATTCGCGTGCCAGTGGATTTTTTTAAACTGACAATTACTTTTTATTTATTTTTTTACTATTTTTTTCGTCGTGTGAACTTTGTTTACAAAGTTCGGGAAAGTGCAGATCACGAGGATGTTGTCTTTACGAAAAAAAGTAATCGAATAACAAAAATAAAATATCCTCGAGGTAAATATCGTTTGTGAGGATTTTCGAATGGAATTTCATGAATATCGAAGTCGAAAATCGTTTTTTTGAGTTTGAAGAGAATCTTGGTCGTTAAGGACACTCGGACCAGGACGACGAAAAGGACATTCCGAGGATGGATGTTGTCAAGGATTATATCGACTGTATTAATATTCATTGGATAGTCGTTGTTACGACTGGAATGTATATGCACTTACGACAAATTTGTATCATTGGTTTGTGCCTCGATGATGAAGAAAGTCCACCTTTTGATCCTTCCTACGCATCCTTGATATTCATGTTCTCGTTGTTGTGTCTACTCGCCGAATACAGACTCTGGCCAAGCTCCCTTAAGGAACCACCGACCCAACTATTGTACATTTACGATGTAAGAAATTCTCTCATTCTATAATTTATATTAGAAAAAATTATTGGCAGATTGAAAACTAATAAGTTTATAATTAAAACTAATTATTATACATTTCCCAATTCAATATTTTCATAACTTTATAACAAATTTAGTTCTTGGGGATTTTTGGAATTACTTATTACGAATCGAATGTCAAAATTAAAAAATTGAAGATTAATTCTTCTATATTTTTTAAAATAAGTACCACGGTACGAAAAATTGTGGTAAAGTCTTATATTTGCATACAATAATTATTGTTTCCTTTATTAATTACTCATTAAAGATGCTCGTCTCGGCACTTGCAACAAATTTGGGAAGTCGTGGAATTTGGATACCGATTATGCATGGAGTGTGGTGCCTTACCCAAGAATCCAGTAAATGGGTACGTTTAACGTAATTATTGAGAAAAAATAGTTAGAAATTATTGATATTTCGTTTTGTTTTTCAATCTATAATAATTAAAAATTAAAACGTAAATATTCGGTTGCAAAAATATTCTCGTAGCTTCTGTTTCTCTGAAGCTCAACATTTTAGAATATTTTTGTACCCACGATGCATTTTACTCGAATGCAGTTTTATTTGGAACAATTATTTCGAAATCTCGTTTTCTGGAGATCAATAAACGGGTCGTTTTATTTATTTTTAATTTTTTCATGAAAACGATCGTTTTAGATTTAACAATTGATCACGTGTTTTATGCAGAACGATTAAATCCGCTGTCGCGTCCCTTGATTTTTTTTTGCAGCTTATAATTAATGGGTCTAATTAACAGAATTATAAATTTCTTTTCGTACAAGATTCTGTGGCTGAACGAAATGTTGGGACTCGACAATTATTCTCTTCTCACGAGTTTTGCATCGTACATGGCAACCGAAGATGCTGCAGTCCACACAGCGTTTTGTCTCTCAGTACTTTCCTTCGTTTGGATGTTGGACGCGACTGAATCTCTGGACGCAATATTGGAGGCTTGGACCGCGGATTGAAATAAACGAGAATTTAAGAAAAATCATCATTTTTCGTACTGTCCGGTGTTTCATTTGTCGTCTGTTATTTTTGAAACGAACATATTTAATAAAAATTTGTATTTTATTTTAATGAATTGAGTCGTCAACATTGTCTGCAAAAAGAAAAATCATAGGAACCAAATACAATTATTTATTGAAAGAAATCAAAAAATGTTATCGACTGATTTATTTCGAAAAAATGTCATTATTTTGATTCAATTTGAAAAAAATGAGTAGTCAATACATTTTCTTGATTAAAAATGTTCTCAATCAAACAATCTAAGAAACAGTTTCCTCGAGACAACGAATAGCGACAAAAAAAAATCTGACGATCATTCACCACAGTCTTGACGTCATTTTCGAGTTAGGTTAACATTCCAGGACCTGAGAACGATCATGAGATTGTCTTTCGATGACAAAATTGCTTTGTACGATTTGGGCATTGGTTCTCAATACCCTGGGAATCTCTATTTTTCGTACTTGCTTCGCAAACGCAATGGAGGACGAAGAAGGCGAAGCTTTGATAACCGGTCCACCCATATCTTCATTTTTCTTTGCGTCTGGAGTTTACACGATTATTCTAAACTCGTCAATTTTTCCTCGAAATTTTCGTAAACCCAAACCTTACATTCTGTGTCCATACGAGGTTAGTTTTGCTTTATTTTGTGTTCTTAATTTTTATTTTCCTTATTTTTTCAACATATTTTCAATGATTGCAGTTTTTGGCGACAGCCTTTTTTCTGGAATTCTCGATCGCCTGTATTTGGACACCGATCGACGTCCTTATCCTCACGACCCTTCCCACAGCACTTTGCAAAGTAACGTGACCTGTTTTTTTTTTTTTTTTTTTTTTTCATCGATTATTATAAATTGCCTCATATTATTTTTAATCGGTGTTTATTTTGTGACAGACTCTCGTTTGGCTGAATCTAAGCGAAGGAACCGAAATGGCTATGGCCACAAAAATGCCAATTGCTATTTTGAGTTGTCTACTCGCCTTCGGATTTTTCATTCTATCTCTGCATGTCACAAAAGCTTTGGATTTTACGCTTTTATAGTAAGTTTTTTTTAAGAAAAATATTGAAAAAGTACCTAAAATGTTGAAAATTCAAAATTCTATTAAATATTTCATTTAATCGATCTATTTTAATGCAATCAACTTGAAATGTCAAACTGGCTGCTTTTTGGACTCACTTATGACGGATCTGAGCGAAATAATCGAAACTTGTTCTTTTTTCAACCAAAAACTACCTGAAGAAAAAAAAAGATTTATTATTTTTTCGTAAAAAAATGTCAAAAATGATAGGAAAAAATAATGATTCATTATTTTCCATTTTACGATGTTAAAAAACGTTGTTATTCTTTTTCGTAGCGACTGCGGATGGAGTTACTTCTACGACTATGCGACAGATCGTTTGTGGAAACGATTGTCAAATGAATTGTTAAGAGTGAGCAAAAACGTTGGTGGTCGAGGTTGTAAGAAGAAACGTAGCAGCAGAGGACGTCGTAGAAGTCCGAGCTGAGAGATCGAAAGAGCATTATGGGCTCCAGTTGTAATTGAAATACCTGAGCATTGATTAAAAAATGTGTGTGCGTGTGTTATTATTATTATGATAATATATATGTATATATTTTTTTATTATTTATTTATTTTTTATTAAAAAGAAGGCATTTATTTCGTCCGAACTGAAGTATAACGTACAAATGGTATAGATAATAGTGATAATAATACAATTAATCGTTAATTAATATCAATTAATTAATCATACATATGTCGATTATAGTACTGTAGATTGTTTATTAATATGTATATGGTAATTGTACTAATGAGATGTTCAGTGTTCAGTGGCAGCATATATATACACATTAAGGTGATTCAAATTATTTAACGTCGATTCTTCATTTTTTTCGATCTATTTTTTTTTCTTTCTTTCTTTTTCGAATCTTTGTTAGATCTTTTGTTTTGTTCACCTTTACAACGAATTCTATGGGGTGAAACATTACACAGTCTGTTCGTTTAGACGCTACTACTGTCGAATAAGAGTTAACGCTCGGCCCTGCCCTGACTAAATTCAACCCCTTTCAGCCCTTGATCGAAGCACACGATCGTTTTTAATTAAACAATTAATTAGGCAGTGCATAAAAATTTATGGATATGTCGGGTGAGCTTTTATTCATTTATTTTCAATCATATATTTCATCTTTCAGCAAACATGAAACACGGATAATTAACATTGACCGTAGTATCATTTTTCAAATTGTACAATAAATCGTTTTTTTCGTTGGTACAATAGAAATATTTCGTGGTCGAGCTCATCGAGAAATAAAAAAGGAGAAAAGAACACTGTCGGTTGAGCGAGATGTCATTGCATTGAAATCGATTTTCGAGGACTTTTCAACTAGTTTTTTTTTTTTAATTTTTTTTAAATTTATTTATTAATTTCTTTGTTTTTTTAATTAAAAAATTCATATTTCCGAGTTCGGTCAGGGCGATAATTAGCAGCGTTGTTAGACAATAGAGCTGCCATTAAAGAGACCAAAATTACTCTCAATACAACCGTATCAATAGGCAAAAAAAATGCTCGATCGACTCGATCGACAGAGCAAAAAAATCAATAAAAGATTATAAAAAATCGATTCGAAAAACTCGATCGGAAAAATTCGGATCAAAAAGGTGTGAAAAGTTATTCATTAAATTCGCGGTCGTCGTCTCATGAATCGAGGACCACCCTGAGTTTTTCGTGAGCATGTACAAACCGCAAAATTGAAAACAAAAAATAAAAAAAAACATCCCCTCGTTTTGCGACGATCGCGATCTTTCTTCTATTTTATTTCATTATTTCTTTTTCTCCATTGCTTTGGAAATTCATTTCATCCATTTTTCTCTCTCTCTCTCTCTCTCTCTTTTTCTCTCTCTTTCGCACACTCGCTCATCCTCTCGTAATTGGTACATTATATACATTGTTTCGTGCTTGACGCGAGGGAGATCGAGGAAATAAATGCTCGATGGGCGGAGAGAGAAGGGAAGCTTTTAATTTTTTTTTTTTTTTTTGAGAATTGAGGAGGGGGGCCATTTTTTTAAATATTCTTTCACTGGGTCGAGCGATCTCTTGATGGAATAATTCATAAAAGATTTTTGCTTTTCTCTTACGTTTTTCGTAACGTTCCGTTAATGTACATACACAACAGGGATAATTCTAACTATTTTAATATTCTTCCACCATTTAATGCCACTGCACACACGCAACGAGGCGTTCGAAACCAAGACTCGACAATAAATTATTTTTTTCACTTTTCTTCTCTTTTTTTTTCGACACTATTATTCATTGTTATCATTACTATTATTATTAAGAATATTCGTTTATCTTGTGACGTGTAAATGTCGAATTTTTGCGTATTCTTGAGTGTGGTTTTTTTTTTTGTTTTTATGACATATGTGAGCTTATGCCAGTTTGTAAAATACTGTCTCACCCCCTCCGCGATTCTTACAACTCTATCTATGTATATATATATTTATATATAAATGAGACATTCCTAGAATTTCGTCTATCGCGAGAGACCCAGAGCATTATCAATTTTCCTGATTCTTTTTGTTTTTTTTTTTTTTTGTTTTTTTTTTCTGTCAAATCGTACCCCGTGAAAGGAATGTTGAGACGATTTTGAAGATTTCCAATTTATGTCTTTCGAGAGTTACGAATTTTCAGAGACATTGGATTTTTGAAAAAATTGGTTACGCTCGAAACGCCGATTCGAATTTAGACAAATGTCCATTCCTTCAAAAAGAAAAGTGACAAAATGTTGTTTATCGATGTTCAAAATTTTCTATATTTTCAAAAAATTCTCACAAATAGTACGAAGCTCTTTTGGTCATGGGCTCATTTTCCATTTTATTTCATTCTCTCTCTAAATCGAGTCTGTTCAACGAATGAACATGAATGAATTCCAGAAAAAAAAACTAAAATTGAAACAGCAAAATCGTTGGGAGCGATAAAAAATAATTTTTTTCGAATCCATTTCCCTTGAAGTGAAAAATCGAAACGAAGAAAATCGATCATTTGACATTCGTCTACATCTCGATGATTCGAGTTTCCAAATATTCCAAAACCAGCAGTTTTTGAAAAAGTACAACTCTCAAAAATCTTTCTACCTTCAAATCAAAAAATTGATCCAAACATGATCATCACGAGGTTCTATTCCACAAAAAAAAAAAAAGTAAAGAAAAATCAAAAAATGATTCGAGTCTCGTGCTAGTCAAAAGAGTCTGAAATGTCTCATTAATATATACTGCATTTGTGTTTAATTTCTTTATCGTCGCATTCGCGTAATTTTTGTATGTATAGTAGTGGTAATTTTTGTTCTGTCGTATTTAATGTTTTGTATTGTTTCGTTTTTTCTTTTCTTTTTTTTTTCTTGAAGGGAGGACGGTATTGTAGGTCGTGCGGAGGAAGATACTACCTTAATAAATACGACAACGATAAAGATTATATCGAATATAAAAATAAAAAAAATTCTGAAATAATAACAATAATAACAATAGTAATAATAATGATAATAATAATAATCGAGAATATTCATTGAACAAAAAAAGAGACAAATGCATCGATTGACCAGATGATGAATAATTAAGAAATAGTGGTGCTTCGTGATTCGTGTTTCGAGGGTGCGTGATAATTTTCTTACGATAACGATAAATACGGAGAGAGGTAGGAATGAGAGAGGAAGATGTTTGTCTGTAGTTGTTATTTTTTTTCTTTTTTTTTCTTTTTCGTATCATTTTTTTTTTCTTCGCGTAATTTCTTAATCATTTTTTGTTTTTTTTTTTTTATCTTCACCGGACATCAGCATAATTATAATTCGAGCTTCACTATAGACTGACCTCTATAGTTACACCTATAGATTTAAGCTTAAGTTTAGACTAGGAAATTTGGGATTGGTGGAGCGCAATGCGTTTTTTTTTCTTCTTGTTAATTTTTCTCTTTGTTGTTGTTGTTGTTGTTGTTGTTGTTGTTGTTTTGACGTTTTACACTTACGCAAATTAATATCACAAATCGCAAAACGATACGTAATACGATAATTCATAAAATAATAGATAATAATTCATAATAATAATGAGGATGAGAATAATAATACGATATTAATTTACGATATACCGCGCCCTCGTCACCGTACACCCCTCTACTATATTATTTATTATTATTTTTCTTTGTTTTTTTTCTTTTTTCTTCATACTTATTTGTGTTTTCTGGTTTTACTTAAATTTACGTATTAATTTTGAGGGCGCGCATCGTTGACGAATTTTCTCATCATCGTTGCCCCCGTTTTGTGTGTGTGTTTATTTATTTATTTTTTATTTTTTGTTCTTTTTTTTTTGTCTTTACATCCTCACACTTCTCTGCGCTCCTCCGCACTTTTATTTTATTTTATATTATTTTCTTTAATTTTTCTTTCGTTCCTCGCTTTTGCGTCGTTCTCGTTATTTACGGATAATTATCGCGAGGAGACCTCTTACCGGTAAATTGACTATGAATATTCCGTAGAGAAATTTTACAACTTCAGTCCATTCGAGTTTCGTAACTGGGAGATTATTCGTTCGTATCGATCAGGGCCCGGAAAATCAATAATAATTCTCGGAGTCCAAAAATTTCACTACTCCGAAAAAAAATGTAAAAATAAAGTTAAGAATCCGAGGTTTTTCAACCCTTTCCCCCTTTTTTACGAGCCTTGCTCCTCATCGATTCGTTAGAGTTCGAAAAATCGAATATGACACCTTAATATTGCGACGAAATAAAAAATAATATCAAACAAATGTTGTTATTCATTATTTTTCATATAATTAATCGATAATTATATATTTTTATTTATTTATTTATATATTTACCCACATTCTAACGCATTTATTTTCTGGTCATATTCTCTCACATATTCTCGTGTACTCTTCCATCCGATTCCACTAATTCCTAATCATGTTTTCATTATTTATAATATTGATAAACTCGTAATAATACTTGCAATGAAAATGTCGATTTTTTCTTCTTTTCTCTAGGAATACAATGTACGATCTTAATTGTTTTTTTTTTGTCACTTGATCTATAAATGAAGATTGTAATTTTTCTGTGTTTACGATTTCGTCAAACACGATTCTGGATCTTGCTGTTTTTTTGTTTCTTTCAATTTTCATTCAAATCTTCATTTAAACGCCATTTTTCATCGACAATTATTGTTTTCAGTATTTTTTTTAATATATCTTTGGTTTATGTTCCGGTAAAAACATTAACTATCGGTGTAAAATCCATCGTTATACAATTTTTCTCTTTCTCTCTCTTTCTCTCTTTCGTCCTCGAACTTTTCAGTTTGCACTGCCAAGAGAAAAACGAGTAACAACGGCACATGGCAATGAAATATATATTTATAATATGGATTTAAAAATAACATCTTAAAATCGAGTTTCTCGATTAGAGTGACTCGAGAGTAATAAATAAACGAGATAGAGGTGAAAAAATTTATACAAAATTTGTAATGCCGTTTGTTTGTTTGTTGTTTGAGGCAAGGTATTAAATATCAAGAGCTGCTGCAATGGGCTTTGTTTTTTCGGTTGACTCGACAAACATTACGAACATATTTTTATTATTAATTAATTATTATTACTATTAATATTATTATAATATAATAATTATCATTATAACTATTACATTAGCCGATTGCAGTGCCTTTGTATTCCGTTTATAAACGTACACTCACTAGTCCATTAGATTAGTCGTCTTGTCGTATTTATACTTTCGCGCGATTTCGCAGTTTATTTTTATTTCTTTTTTTTTTTAATTTTTTCTTTTCCCTTTTTTCTTCATTAGCCAATCGTAGCTTTTGTGTTTTTGGGGCTAACCGAGAATCTTTAGTCGCAACTAGCCTCGGAGATCTTCGGTATTTTTTTTTTTCGTTTCACTATATATTTTCGAATCTCAAAAGTGAGATCGGGAATGAGCTTTTTAGACAGTCTTACGACAGTTTTTGTGTCATGCTGGGAGGAGGGGGAAAGAGTCGTGGCACTGAGTCATTTCTTTCCAATAATTATCTTGTCTTTGAGAATAACTCCGTGTCCGAGCCCCGAAAGATTTTCGTTATTTAGAGGTTTTTCTTCCCTTCCTTTTCGATCAGAGAACACCTACCCTGAGCGATGACTCTGTCTCTCCGTCGAGCGCTTTGTTACTCTCACTCGTGTGACTCTTGAACTTTTTATTCCTCTTCTTCACTCTCCTCCGTTGGACCGTACATGTCGGCTAATTTGTCGAATCTTGGACCCCAAGCCCCAAGATATTCGTATTCGTGTTGCTCGTCGTCGGTTCCTGTTGAAAGAAACAAAAAATTGAATTGTGAACAAGAAAAGAGCAGGAGAAGGAACAAGAAATAATGTTAAAGTGCCAAGAAATTGTCAAACGATTTTTTTCCACTGATTTTCCAATCCCGAATTCTTTGGATTGGATAATTTTCAGAAAATTTGTGAAATTGAATAAATTTTGTGAGCTGGGAGAAAATATTGAGTTGGATTTTAATGTTGGAATGTTGAATATCGTAAAAATCGTTAATTCGAGTTCTCCAGAGAAGGAAATTGGAGAGAAATCTCGAAAGGTTGATAAGGTTTGGATTTCCTGTTGTTTTGAAATGAAAAAAATGGGACTGACCAGAAGCTAACGACGAAAGCGATCCCGCCGTACTTCCGCCACCCTCGTACGCGTAATTCCGAAGATCGTCGAACGGTGGCGCGTTAGGATCGTTGTCCGCCCTTTTTTTGTGGTCCTCAATAAACATTCCGACGTTTGGCTCCGCCCCGATCGGATCTGCAAGAAAAATAAAAGGAAAAAAAGTTCAGTGGATAAAAAATCGAGGTGCAGGAGTTGGAAGTTGAATCAAATGTAAAGGAGACTCACAGGCCAATTTGCACGGTGCCATTTTACCCCCCATTTCGGGCAAAGGGCCACCGATTGGTATCTGTAACGGCGTTATATCGAATGCTGTCATGTCATCCTCGCCACCACCCTCGTCGTCGTAATTTATTATGTTTTCTCGTACATCGTCATCTGGACCCGGATATTTTATATGAGATTCTCTTCTCCTGTTGTAAACGACGAAAACGAGGACTAGCACTGTAAATAATAATAATATAACGATTATAAACAGTTAATAAGTAAATAATACATAATAATAATATTATAATAATAATAAATTACTAATTAATATTAATAATAACATAATTATCCAGTTAAATGATTAATTCAAATTAATTGTAAATGAATTAACAAATTAATTGAAAATAAAATGAAGTTCCTTTTATTTTATTTGATTTATTATAATAAATTTATATTATTTTTGATTATTCATTATAATTACAATTATTTGAATCATTCATTTTAATTATTTAATAGAAATTATAATTATAATTAATTTAATAATTAATAAAATTGACTTTATTTTATTTTTGATTAATTTTTAGAGTAAACTTTTCAATATTCAAAGAATTACAGAAGTAGACAAAGTATTAATGACAAGAGTAGTGACAAAACTACGTTATTTCGATGAAAGATTTAAGTTTTGAAAGACTGTTTCTTCGTTTGATGTTTAGCTTACCCAAAATGATGAGCAGACAGACCAAAATGGCTGCCAAAGCTCCCATGCTCAATTTAAGAGTCTGGCCTTCTTGAACAAGTTCGCAATTTTCGCCCCAGAATCCATCGAGACAAATGCATCTGTATCGTAATCTTGGATCTTGATTGATGCAACGTCCACCATTTAGGCAAGGATAATCGATGCACTCGTTTTTGTCCATGCAGCCTTTTCCGTCCAGGGATCGTATCCTTCCTTCTCCACATCTGCACAAAAATATGAAGCCCTGAACAATGCTGTGTTTTTGCAGATTCTACAAACATCCAGAACTTGTTTCAATGATGATTATTTCGTTTATTTATTGCTTCGTGACTCACGTGCACTCGTGCTCGTTCCACAGATCGGTACACTCGAAAGGCTCAGGGCAAGTGACGTGCAGACACGTTTTGTTCGATGGACAATTCCTCTCCAGATTTCTCGCCATTGTGGCCTGACCCCATTGAGTTCCGTTCATCGCAGGTGGCAATGGTAAATGCTTGCCTTCGAGTCTTATGTCATCGAGGCAGCCTGCGAAGAAATAAAGTATTTTTTAAGCAAAGTTCATCCCAAAGTTGCCACTAATTTTCATTTGGAGTTTTTAATTGGAAGAAAATTCATTAGATTTCTGGAGAACAAGCCCCGAGACCAAGTTCATTTCGATTCTAAACTTAGAATTTACTTCATGATTTCTTTAACGATAACTGGGTTTGGTTCAAAGGAAACTTTCTCACCTTTATGATAATCCGCATAAACCTCAAATGTTCTCACACCCGTGTACTCGGCCTTGCCACCCGCGTAAACTCCTTCTTGCTTGTCAACCATCAGCCACTGATGTCCCTCGAACGAAAACGTCTCGTTGAAACGACGCCCTTCACCACCGTCCAATTCCAAGGTCGCGGCTGATCCGTACCTCGATACCCTAACCGTGTGCCATTGCCCGTCGTTCACCGCAATCGCTGACAACCAAATGTCCTTTTCTTCTGTTCTCAGACTGTTCAGATTATATCGGAATTGGAGTCTGCTGTCAGTGATCTGCAAGGTCGAGATACGTCGTTAATAAACTATTAAAATCATTATTTTCAAGTCATTTTTGCATTTTTCAAAATTGGACCACTTTCCATCCTGCAAACATCGTGACAATATAATCGATCTTCCTTAAGATTTGAAAAATTACTGAATTTGGTGATTATGCAGATTGATTATTAATCTAAAAATCGCTGGAATTATTCTTTTTTGTTTTTTTTTAGACTTGGCCACTGATGATATTCCGTTCGAAGAAGTTTCCCATAAATTCCATAAATTATAGGGTTTTCAATTTTCCAGAAATCGATGACAAAATAAGGTATTATCGAATATTTCGATGCCCTATTTCATCATTTGATTCTAGAAAATCTAAAACCCCATAACTTATGAAATTTATGGGAAATTCGTGAGAATATCACTTATTACAGTGAAATCAACAACTTCTTGAAGAAAAAACTGAATAAAAGTTCCATCATTTTTTGGAAAAGTACTTAAACTGCATAATTATGCAGAATTTTTCTACATTCACTTTCAAAAACTGGGCATTCGATTTTGGATTCAGTAAATTGGAGGAAAATTGGACCATTTACAAAAAAATAAAATAATCTTTCCGTGAAAATACGAACCTCAAGGATCGCGTATTCTCTGTTGTGTTGATCGCTGACTCGGAACAATTCACCACGATTTTCGCGGGTTCTGAATCGCAGTTGGATCTGCGTGGAATATTTGTCAGGTTCGAAGGAAAGAGCATATTTGACGTAGCTGTGTTGTTTGAAGGTCGTTGGTACGGTTGGGGCCATGCATCCAGGTCCAGTCCATCCAGGATTGCACTGACATCTGGCTTCTGTAAAGCTGCCGACGCAAGTGCCATGTTCCCAGCATCGGAAAGTTGATTCTTGATTGTTGCAGATGTCATCGGTTTGAGGACAACCGGCGACGCTGTGTCTCGAAAGTCCAGGATGCGCGAGGTCGTACAATTTGCTGTTGTGGAAGAGATTTTTGATGCAACCGTCAAAGCCTTTGCCGAATGGCATCGATTTCCATTTGTAGTTGCTCGGGTCGAACTGCTCGTAGTACAAACCACCGATTTGCAAGGGTGCGTTGACGTTTAAGTATTCGTTGAAGGGCGGAACCGTTCCTTGGGCTTGGCAAGTCGAGTCGTTAAACTGCGGCGCTGTTCCGTCTTCCAATTCCGAGACTTCAGCCGATTTACAAAAATCTACGATGAGCTTGACCGTCTGCAGAATTAAACAATGAAAAAAAACGTATAAACTAGTGATTTTTCATTTCGTCGGAGCTGATTTTATTGACGGAACGAGTTCAATGGTTTTGGCGTTTATTTTTTTACACACGTTGATCGTTGGATGAGAAATAGAGACAAAATAATTGATCTAATAAATGACTTACCTCCGTTGTCCAAAATATATCCAGCCTGTGCCATTCACCATCGTCCAGAGGTCGTTTCGTCTTGACCTTTAGCTCTAATGTTCCTGATCCGAAGTCTATGAGTAATCTTGGTATTCCACGGTCCAGCTCCACCGAAATGAAATCTGAAAAAATTATAATTACACTAATCTGTCAGGCACTCAATAATTGTTATGATCGCAAAACTAAGAGGTCTTTTGGATTTTTTTTTTGGCTGGTCCATCGAATCAACTGAAGGAGTTTCGTAATTTAATTATTTTTATCCAACTATTTGACAATCATTAGCATTTGATTAATCAAGTTTTTATTCATTTTTTTTACTTACCAGAAACCATAATTTCGTCGGATTCTGGGGGCACAATCGGTCCATTGTACAACAACAAACCATCAGATTTTCTAGTTATGAATTCAAAACTCAAATGGCTGTTGTCACACATTTCCAAGGCTGGATACCACGCCCAACCGTTGCCTTTGAAACTTCGGGCAGTCTGTTGACATCTCGGACCATTGTAACCAGCTGGACATTGACATCTATAAATAAAAAAACAAAGATTCATTAATTTTGATAGAGAAAAACAATAATCGAGATTCCAGAGGCTTCAATGATGTTTGTTTTTTATTTTATTTGATTTTCTACCAATTCTTATGAATGCCATCAAAATGCAAGTCCAAAAAACCACTGTATTCATCATTTTTGTAATAAAAAGATTTGTGCCTTCATTTTTAAATGATTTTTTTTTCATTTACAAACATTTTCATCGCTGACATGAGTTTTTTTTATTAAATAGCGAGTTATCTAAACTTTTTTAGAGACGAACTGCTCAATCGACATTTGAAAATGGAAAAAAACGATTGGACGAAATGTAATTATAATAAAAAAAATTTGAAACATACGTGAGTCCAAATCTGTTTTCAGTGCAACGACCTCCATTGTAACATGGACTATTTCTGCATGATTCACTGGTAGTGAAATTACGAGCTCCGCAGGTACATTGTGCCATAACATCGACCCTGACACCGACTAATGCCGTTCTGTTCGCATTTACCATGTACGGTAAATTATTTATGTCGAGTACATTTGTACAACTGCCCTCGCACATTTCGTTTTCGTAAAAACACTCATCTATTCCCACCATTGTTATGTTTATTCCGACATCCTTTTCGATCTGAAATCCGAGAAGTAATTACAATTTAAATGTCAGGTTAATTGTGAACTTTTGCAATTAACGATCAGGCAATTTGAAACTATTATTATTTTTTATGGTGAAACGATTTTTACTTCTTTATCAAGATTCAAAGGTCAATTTATGTTTTTTTAATAATCGTTTCCAATGAAAATGAAAAGTTAAATTATAATTGACTTTTTGACTGTTTCCTTTTCGATCTGGAAATCCAATAAATAATTACAATCGAAATGTCAGGTTAATTACGAACTTTTGCAATGAACGATCAGGCAATTCCGCATTATTATGTTTTTTTGATGCTATCAAGATTTTTATTTCTCAATTACGATTCAAACGTTAATTTGTGTTTTTCTAATAAACGTTTCCACTGAAAATTGATCGTTTAAATATGATTGACCATTTGACTCTGTTTTTCGTATATTTTGAGTCTTTTTAAAATAGTTTATTTTGACAATTATGAAGAAACAGTTATGTCTGTTTTGAAATATCAAAAAAAGTGCATTCCAACGAAATGGGGAATTTAAATTAAACAATAATTGATTTATTGACATCGTAAATATGAAAAAAAAAATAACTGACCTCCTCTCGATGCATCAGGACAATTCCATTCAATCGAACAGGTTTATAATACGGTGAACCATGAGCTGCGAATCTCACGTCAGTGAGTGGTGGATGTTTTCTTCTCAATTGTACACTAAAAACGTCCACGTTGTCTCGCGCGATATCCAACAAATTAGCTAATTTGTCTCTAAATAAATCGGCTTTGGATCTCGTCAGTTCTTCCGACTAAAAAAATTCCAAAAAAATTGTCATCACGAAAATCGGAGCCAAACTTTTATTGTGGAATTTGATATTTTTCAAGTTTTTACGATTCACATTTATCAAGGAATTTATAAACTGTCATCCTGATATTAAAAAAAAAAAAATCGATCGAAGCTGATGACGACAGGTGAATAAAGTACACTCCGGGTCAAATAGACCCAGTGTGTCAACGCAGTGAAAAATGTGTCAAAATCGAGTTAAAGAAAACTATAAAATCTGTTTTCTTTTTTTTTTCGTTTACCTTATAATTCCACACACGTATAAAATCTTCGTCGGTTATTCCGGATATTCGAACCGAGCCAGAATTCAGTACAGCCTCGTGAGGAATGGTTTTGACCGTAACCGTCACATTTGCCGGTACATCAGTCTGCGTGTGTTTTCTGTCGTAAACTTTAAATCGCAAATGATATCGACCATCGTGGGTACCAGATTTCATCGATATCATCCCCGTGTCTTCGTCTAATTTGAACTGAGCGTGCTCCAGTCCTTCCCAGTAGAACTTTTTGTCAGGCAAGTCCCAATCGTCGAGATCGTAAACGTAAACTCTACCGATTTCCGTATCGGGGGATTGTCCCTAAAAAAAAAAAAGTAAAAATAATCAAAGACGAGCATTTTTTGATGAAAAAAAAAATCAAGCCGAGAATTCGTTCGAATCAAGGAACAAAAACGATTGAAATTTTGGAAGAAATCGTGGTGATTAAGTTGATGGAAATATAAAATACAATTGCATATTGAAAATTTTCATCAATTTCGATTTTTACTTCAATTTTAACTTTTTTTTTAATCATTATTTTGATACTAACCGCATAATTATACACGAATATGTCCTTCGATCCAGGCTGCATTTTATTGTCGTTATCGTCGCCGATAACGACTGTCAGAGTGCTGGTACCAGCCATTAATGGCGTTCCAGAATCTTTGATTATTATCGGTATTAAATATTCTTTCTGTCTCTCACGATCAAACGATCTCAGCGAAGAAACAATTGCCATTCCATCACCATTAGCACCCTCTGCAATAATGAAACAATAATTATGTAATGATCCATCATTTATTTTTTTATTTTTTTATTTTTTCATTCATTTATTTGTTTTGTTTATTTATTTCTTGATTTTTTAATTTTTTTTCTCATTTAATTTAAGCAAAAAAAAAGACGTTACTTACTATTATCACTTTCGACTTTAAAACTAGCTCTAATGGCATCTTCGGCATTAGGATCCATTCGAAAAGTGAAGGGTGGTCCATTGCTTTTAGAACGATCATCATCGTCAGTAGCAAGAATTTCAACGACCCTTCGAGGTGGTGCATATTCGGGTAAAACTGGTCGATAATCTTTGAGAAATCTTGGCGCATTGTCGTTTATATCTTGAACAACAACGGTCAGAGTAGCCGTTGCAGTTTTTGGTGGAATTCCATCATCAATCGCCAATATTTTGACCTGATGTCTTGACGTTTCTTCCCGATCGAGACTACGCTGAATCGACACCGTGCCATTTTCGTTAATGAAGAACTGACGTTTTCTGTCCGAGCTACGATCAATCGAGTACGAAACTTTGCTCTTTCCACCTTGGTCCGGATCCGTCGCTTTAAACGTCTCCAAAGTATTTCCTACAGTCGCGTCTTCTAATACCGATGTCTCGATATTCGCCGTTTCAAATTGTGGCTTGTTGTCATTTATGTCACGGAGCTTCACGACCACCCACGAAAATGCCACGTGGTACTTGTCGTTGTCATTGTCCTCTCCCTGTCACCAAAATACATTTTATTAGTCAATGATTTTATTCGTTTAACATTTACAAAAAATGTCTTCATAGAAAAATTCATAAAATTGATAATTTTTTATTAATTCCATTGAAAAAAAAAACATGAGTATGGTGACGAATTGAAAAATACCAATTTTTAGGATCCAAACTTAAAAAAAAACTCAATCTTTCTCATGTCAGATTTGAAACCCAACAAATATCAAGTTGTGAATGTTTTGCTGAATTAAAGAGTTTCGGTACAAGTGACGAAATGTAACCATTTTATTCAAACTTCTACAGGTTCTTTGACTTATTCTGAATATGGCTTCCAAGTTTCAAAACGATTGTCTACACCGTTTCCACAAAATTCTCAAATGAAAAGTCACTTTTTAACACAGAGACGTGCCTACACTATCCCTAAACTTCAGTTGTGTGCACGAAACAATACGAAAAAATGTAAAAAAGTTTATAAAAAACTGTCAAACCACTCAAAATATCATGACAATTGTGCCACCAGAAAATGAAATAATTCTTCTACATCGTTTATTAATTATTCATTTATTTGTCAATGAAAACGACCATTTTTTCAGTAACCATGTAAATTTTATACGAAATTTTTTTGTGTAAAGCTCGCGTTTTGCTTGAGAACAATAGAATTTCTTCCCTGATTCTCCCTGAAGATAAACTGAACCATTAAATTGTATGACTCATACCGAAACTCTTGAATTTATAGAACGATTTAAAAAACGAAGTTACCTTATCGTTGACCTGGATGCGAAACCGAAAGCCATTGCTTTGCAGTTGATCTTCATAGTCGAGAGCTTGGACTATTTTGAGGGAACCAGTGCCATCGTTGTTCCTAACCATAGTGAACTTATCAGCACCGTATCCGCTGTTTTCAAGGACTTTGTACTGGAACTTGTTGGTTTCGTCCTCGTCGTGAACCGTGACGGTCAAAATAGGCATTTCCGGTAAATTGAGGCCGTCGGTTTCATCAACTTCCGTCATCCATTCGTCCTTGGTAAATTGTGGTGGCATGTCATTGATATCTTTGACTCTGATCGACGCAGTTCCAGTGCCTTTCAACGAACCCCCATCGACCGCAACAACTTGGATCGAATAATCAGGAGTTCTTTCACGATCGAGACAGCAAACTGCTGTTTTAATCACGCCGGTTTCAGACTCGATCTCAAAAATCGGCGAACCGGTTTCCTCCTCGATTACATTTTTCTCGATCGAATACATCAGCTTTGCATTTGTTCCCTCGTTCGGATCGTCGTAATCGATTGCCGTCATCGTCATCACGAGCATTCCTGCTGTTCCGTTCTCCGTCACGTTTCCGTAATAAATCACTTGCGGAAATATTGGCGCGTTGTCGTTTATGTCCTTCAAATTCACCTGCACATCCGCGTAACCCACTAAACCCTCGCCACCCTCGTCTTGAGCGAATACTGTAAATCTCCATTGTGGCCGACCATTCGGCTGATCCCTGTCCAATGGCTGTCACGATAAATAAACGAAAACATTGATTTTGTACCATGTTGTGATCGATAAACGATTTTATTGGAACTGCTAATTTTTTTCGGATTCGTTCAACTTAATTGTTTGCTGTTATGTACCAAATTTTTCTCAGAAATTGTATATTTTTTTATTTAAACAAAAAGAATGTTTAGATGACAAAATATTTGATTAATATCCCCAAATAATTTTGTCTTTGCCACTGACACCTCATCCAGGCTCTCAAACGATTCTTTACATTCGATTTTTTAATCATTAATTACAGCAAGATCGAGGGTTTTTAAATTTGAACCTTTTTTCAATAAAGTATGAAAAATTAAATGTTCCGATGGAAAAAAAGAAGAAAAATAATGAACAACTTACCTTCAATACGTAAATCTCGCCAGTGGTTCGATTAATATCAAATTTACTGTTTTCCGGATTACTCGGATCAATTCCTTGTCCCGTTAGGAAATAAACAAGGTCCTGCGGTCTGTCTTTATCGCCATCTGTTGCGAGCACCTGGAATACATTTTTTTTTCTCAATTTTTAGTACTAATACAACGCTATTTTCTTATATACTTTTGAATAATAAGAATTGTATTATTTTTTTCTGCATTCGAGTTATACCTGTAGAATACGTTTCGGTAGATTTCTATCGTCTTCTTCAGTTATCTGAGCTCTGTACGTAGGCCTTTCGAATACAGGAGGATTGTCGTTTACGTCCTTAACATGAATAACTACGATTGTGAAATTTTCTTTAAGGTTGTCCGAGGCGGTCAATTTGAGCTCGTACTGTAAGTGAAAAGAAAAAAAAATTAAAAATAACCTTTCATTAAAGGACACAAATGAAAATGATTGCAAAATCTTTGATGATTTTTATCATGAAAGATTTTGCAATCGTTCGTCATGATATTGTGAACATGTTACAAAATATCGTTTCGAAATCATCGTTCTCTATCCTAGAAATACTCGTGACGACACTATTGTTTTTTTTTTTTTTTTTTTTTTTTTTTAAGTGACGTTTATTTCGATAATTATTTGATTAAAATTTGATTAATTATTGAATTATAAGATTAATTATTTGATTGATTTTGTTCGAACTGATTTTTGTTCCCTATAAAAACTAATCGATGGGCTGGTAGGTCGATGAAATAGGCTCCGGGTCAAATTGACCCAGTGTGTCAAGGCAGTGTCAAAGTTGAGTGTGTCAACGAACGGTTAAAAGTCATAAAGCTGTTAATGACACTTTGTAACAGAACGTATTCAAAAAATGATGAAAATAAACTCGAGTTCATTCATTACGAAGTGTGTATGAAAAATGTTAACTACGTTACAGCATACGTCAGATTTTTTTTTTTTTCCGGTCCTGCAAAAATGTGGGAAAGTATCTCATACATTTTTTTCCCCATTTTCAAAGGATGTTCTTTCCACAAGGGTGATGATAAGATCTTATGAGATGGATGAAAAAAAAAGAGATAAAGTTAATCTCGAGACTTACCCTCTTCCTGGTCTCGTAATCCAATAGCCCCGCAACGTAAATGGCTCCGGTCATATTCTTAACCGCGAATGCACCCCCTAAGTTACCGCTCGTAATCTCGTATCGAATACGCGAGGCTGGATTACACGATAATTCAATTAGTCATTACCACATTAAATTAGCATAATTCGTAACAGTAATAATAATAATAATAATAATAATAAAATTAATATTATATTCAGAGTTAATTTCGAATGGTCGTGTCATTAGTAATAAAATATTCAGCATTATTAATTTAAAAAAAATCATGATCCATTGAATAAAAATTGAACTTATTTTCTGGAGATCAAATACATTTGAAAATAAAATCTCGTATTTTGTTGAGTTTTCCTTGCAATTTTGGGCCACGATCAACCATCGATATTTTATTTTGAATACAAGCAACTAAATCCTTATAAATTATTTCTTAGGCAATTGTGAAAAGAGTTGTGATTAAAAAATTAAAAACTAAAAAAATTATAGAAAAAATTAAGCAAAAGTATTAAAGACTGTGATCAATGCCTCGAATCGGTCCCGATTGACTGATCCACTTAATTACAAAAATACTTAAAAAATCGAAACAGAGGAATGAATTTATTGAGATTTTAATAAAAAAGATAAATTTTCGATTTAATTATTGAATAATAAAAAAAGATCAATAATAATGAAAATAATAAATCTTACACTCGTCGTGGTCTTTGGCGGTGACGGTGAGAACGGTGTGTTGAATATCTTCATTTTCGTCTACCTCAGCCTCGTAGAGGCCTTTATCGAAGTACGGAGGATTATCGTTCTTGTCGGCGATTCCGATACGAATGAATTTCGTAACTAAAACAATCGAAAAAAGTCGAAAAATTTAATTATTGTTGGTCATGGAAAAAATATTTACATAAATATCCATGTAAAGGGAACATTTATCAAAGTAATTATTTAAGTTTATATGTAAATTCGGAGGAGAACGTCGACTGTTGAGTTTGATGGAGTTTATGGATTAATGCAGCGGTATCCGAAACAGTAATCGGTGTATAAACATAGGACGGTGTTACAGTAAAACAGGGAGCCGATCTCGTTAAGCCACTTCGGTGGCGAGTTGGCTCATAATTAATTAATCTAACGGAGAACGAGACGTCGTCGCGTCGCTCAGTCGCCAAAGGGGATGTATTCGAGACTTTGAGCGGCTTTACGATAACGCTAAAGTTTAAGCGGTCTTGCTCGAGTTTGTACTAACTTCGAAGCTGTGTAAAGCTACAAGATTTCCCCTTCTTGCCCTTACCCTGTGATCGTCTGTTCTTTGGACTCGAACTTTTTCATTTTTTGATTTCTTCTCCTTTTTATTGATTCATTTCGATTTTCTGTTTCATAATAAATTCAAGTAAAACGTTTAAAAAAATTTCGTTCAACTACGTAATTAATTTGAATGAACGAAAACAAAATTGATCCAGTTGTTGAATGTCATTGATTGGGAAAAAAAATCATGACAATTGGCCATTTTTATGCTCGACACACTGATGAGTTGCTTTGATTTATTTACAAATTTCACTGATTAACGATTGAACATTATTACCGCAAAAAACTCGTATTAATGGTGATTCAAACTCCCGGAGTTCATTAATTTTCAACGAAGGGAATGTTAAAGATACATTTATTGGGATGTTAGCTAAACATCTCCTGTTCTCCATTTTCGTATATTATCATCATTAATTATTCATTATTTTCACTAGTCCCAGCGGTTATACGTGCTAAATGGACGTTAATGGTTGTAGAGAACATATATTTGGGGTAATGGATATTGGTCAGCTTAGTATTCAGTATCCATCGGAATGGAACAGTAGAGGACTAAGTGGCGAGAAGAGAATGGTGATCTCTAAAGTGAGCTTTTGATATTGGTCTTTCTCTCTCCTTTCCTCTCTCTCTCTCTCTCTCTCTCTTTCTCTCTCTTCCTCAATTTTGTATGGTAACTTTAGTCCCTCTTGCTTCATTAACTGAATCCAAGCATTGGGGATGCAACTCACGGGATGCAAACCATGGCTTCTGTGGGTTTTACTCAAATCGCTATTTTATGTTGCCATATACTGCATGCCCACTGCCAGTAGCAAATTCAGATTAGCCCTGACTCTCGAGTGTTGTTCTCTCTCTCTCTCTCTCTCTCCTTCTCTCTCTTTCTCTCTCTTTGTCTCTCTCTCTCTCTCTTTCTCTCTCTCTTTCTCTCTCTCTCTCTCTCTCCTCGTCGTAAAGTGTTTCCAAAGTAATCGTCCTTGCTATCGGCTTCCACAGGATTTCTCTTTACCATACAATCCACGAGCAGTACATCTAAAATGCTATGAAACTTTCAGCTTGAATTTACAGCTTTTGGTCCAATCGAGATCGAAGACATAAAAATATAAATTAAACCCACACTGGACAAAAGAAAAAAAGAGTCAAAATAGAGTTTTCGCTGTCAAAATTGATAGTCGTTTGATTGAACACCATTAACTTTTCTTCTGTCATTATGAGCGTCCCAAAAATAAATATTTATTTAGCCACACATTCCAGTTGATTCCGTCGTTCACGAAATCGCTGGTGAATACTTTTTCTTTAAATAGTTCTACAGTCTTTTTATGTCAATAAAAATTTGCAACAATTTTGAATGAGCATAAAAATGCATCTTCCGATTGAACCCCACAGTTGGGTGGTTTCCTTAATTTTTGCGAGCAGTTACTTGAGCGCTGACATCTTTACAATTTGGAAAGTGCATACGCTGCTGGTTTCCAGTTTCTTGAGTGAAAAAAAAACGCAAAAAAGTGGAATAAAGTACGAAGAAAAGTTGCGTAAGTACGTGGAATACGGAATATCTTATGGGCGAGTAATATCCTAATGGACTGAGGTCACGGCGGGGTATTGTGGTTGAAAAATATGTTTGTCACAGTGTTTTTTCTCCCAAGATTCCCATTTTTCGCTAACTTATTATTTTCTGAGGCTCTGGCGTGTATAGTCGGTCACCGCATTTGGTCGCGTAACAAATTCCCGGGTGCAGAAAGACGATAAGAAAAAAAGGCGTGAGAGAGGGCGGTACCGGAGGGTGAGGAGGGGGTGGGGGGGGGGGGGGGGAAGAGGAAGAGGAAGAGGAAGAAAAAGTGGTAAAGAAACCGAAAGAGGAAGAGGAGCGTGCAAGAAATATCAAAGGAAAAACGTGTCTTGAGTTAACAAAAGGTGGCAGAAAAAAAACACACACACACAGAGAATAAAAAGTATAGAGAGAATAAGAAAAGAATGAAAAAGCGGGAAGAGCATTCTTGCAACCAACATACTTCACGAAAAGTATTCTTCTTCCCAAAGAAGTTGATTGCCCATGGAGTGAGGCTCAAAGCTGCACCAAAGTCTGACGAAAAAAAGGATGAGCAAAGGGATGAAATATCTACTCGACTGGAGCGTAAATCTACACCTGCTTTCTTAACTATTCGCAGAGTTTATCGAAATACAGACGTTACAATAACTTTTTCGATGCTCCAATTCTCATGGTTTATTATTTTATTTTTTTACTCCTTTTTCGATCGATGTACACCCTCGGAATTCTGATTTTCTTTATCTCTTTAATCATTTTTATTCAAGATACGAAGCCATCGCTTCCACGTGGTTTTTCAACTTTCTGTCTGTTCCTCAAAATACATTTTTCTTTTACAGATGCTCTCTTTAAATTTCGCTTCCGGGCGCTTCCGATGCTGCAGCGGTATCAATCATGCTGTACGATGGTAAACTACTATCCATACTTTATATTCAGTCGAGCCTTTTTATTCTCCTTCAGTCTATTTTTCCATTCGACCCCAATACACTTAAAATAATCTGTCTCCAATGTTTTCCGCATTCAAAAGCTATTTTCCTTTTTGAATAATATATATCAAAGAATTTTGTTTCATATCGTCTTTTATCCTGACAGAATGTTGAGCCCAGTCTATCGTATGAACTTTTTACCCGTTGAGAAATTATCGAATTTCCAAGATATTTGCGGGGATTGTCTAAAATGGGACGCTTTGAATACAGTCGATGACTGATGCTGTTGATACGATCCCATAAACGGTAGTGGCTTATATATTAAACATTTGTTTAGTCTCCATTGATGTTGGTATTGCATCGTGTTTATAGGAGCGTGTCAAAGGAACGGACCAGATTGATAGACCTTGCATTGATGCCGCAGGTAAACAGAATCCCGAATTGTCAGACAATCTTAGATGAAATCCTCTTGGGACGCCAAGCTTCCCATCTCCGAAACACATGGAAAATTCTATGGCTTTTTTTAATGGATCTGACGTTCCGTTAATTTGTTTTTAATGATGTAATTGTTCTGGTTCTTGAACGATGTCAAAAAACGTTTAATCAACGAGATTTTATTTATTTTAAAGACTCATGTAAAATTTCAAGCGGTTCGATCGAGTCATGTGGCGAGGATTCCAGATCGTCTTTCTTTCCAAATAATTTAAGAAATATTTCATAACATAATCCGCTGAATGGGTTCTTTCTGGATGATTTCTTATTTCTTTTTAAATCTTTAGCGACTCTAAGGACGTGAGAAAATCATTCTAAACTAAAAGCTCCCAAATCCTGACAGAAAGTCGAAAAAAAATGATCGATCGCGTAAAGTTAAATTGCTGAATGTAGAAAACATGAAATAGAAAACATATATTGATGTTTCGAAGTGTTTCGAGTTTCGAGATCGTGCGAATTCTTCAAAGAAATCAATTTCCAAGTCTTTAAATGTTCAAAATAACAAAAAAAAATCCTAAAACCTCTAGACCTAAACCTAAAACCTAAAAAACCGTGAAAAAAGCCTAAAACCTGAAAAGAAAACTCCTAAAAGTCGGTACTTTGGTACCAAGACTAATATTTCCAAAGGTGGATTGTTGGAAGAGACGAAAAGAGAAAAGGAGAAAGAAGCTGCAAAATTGTTGAGGTTAAAAACAAGGGTAGGGGTCGCGGAACGTTTGAAAAAGTAGGGATGAGCCATGGGAGAGAGGTGGTGTATGGGAAGGAGAATAAAGGTAGCAAACAAGGAAACGAAGAAAATGTGTTTTCTTCACGAACAAGTTGGTGAGTGAGGAGAAATATATTGCTCTGTGGAAGAGCACAGGCTACACCCAAAGTAGAGGTCAGTATAGCACTGGCGAGGCAGAAGAGAGGGAATGGGGGAGGAGGAGGAAGGGGTTGGAGGTGGTGGAGGGAAAATACGTTACTGGGGCACGGGGTAAGAAATCGATGAAGCCTCAACCACCCCCTTCGTCCCCCGGTAACCACCGCCGCTGTCCCAGCATCCACACGTTCATAAGTATATAATGTTTGTATATAATTTCTATGTGCGCGTAATGTGCATGTACATATATTTCGTGTATATATGTGGATACGCTTAAATATGAAAAGGGGCAGAAGGGGGTGGGGTGGGGTGGGGAAGGGGATTAAAGAATGACGCCATGGGTTCAACCGGGACGCCAACGTGAGTTCAACCGCGCGTTTTCACTTCGTCCTAACAGCCAAATGGTACCTGTTTCTATGTACCTTTTGTGTATATGTTTTCATTTGTTTGCCTCTGTATGTATGTATATTTGTGTATTCGTTGTATATGCTATTTTCTTACTTATTGTTAGCCTCTAGCCAACAGTCGCAACCAAACAAAGCTATAGCTTTTACAAGCCATCGACTGCACGATATTCACCCCCTGAGGAAACTTAATGGCACGACCCAAACATGAGAAAACGATACATGCTTCCACGATCGCAAAATCGACCTGGTGGAAATTTATATCCAAATTGTTAGAGAATTCTTGCTGTTGTATCGTAAAGATATTAATTTTATCGACGAATCGACAGCAGTTGGAGTTTCAGGATTTCGAAATTTTTATTATTTATTAGGCTGCCCAAGTCGTTGATCTGTGGCGAAGGTTTTTTTGTGGATTTATTGGTATTTTCGTCATGAATTTGCTGTTCAGTCGAAAGATTTTGAGCACAAATGTGGTTATTTTTTTATTTGAAGTTTATTCAAGTCTGCAAAACTTGAGCGATAAATTCTTGGTTCTTGAAATTTGGTCACTGTCGTACGTATTATTTTTTTCAATTATTTTTTTTTTCATGTTATGTAGAGAAGGTAGACTTTGATGATAATGGCCTCAGTGATAAAAAAGTTGTGACAGTCAACATTTTTTTAGCCAAAATTCGTTCGTCCTCGTCATTAGGTTCTGGTTCGAAGAATCCTCAAGATTCGTGAATTGGGGCCTCCGCAAATTTAATTCTAGTTTCGAGCACAAACGTTGTTAAAACGAAACGGTGTGGGTTTTTAGTGCCCTGAGTGCTGCTGACGTGTACATTTTTCACAATTAATAACCGCTAAAAGGTACAAGTTATGGCCATATTGTTATTAGGCACTTGACGTCAAAACGCTACCGTCATGCCCGAAACGTCAGAATGTGACGTGTCCACAAAATCGAAAAGTTTTATTTACCATGAACATGGAAATGTGTATGAATTTTCATGATTAAAATATGTTATTTCTGGGATTTCGACGATTCATCATAATCCAAATTATCCAGGAAAAAGTTCTGATCAAATGTCATAAATTAGCAGATTCGAGCAACGTTTATTATTTCTTATTTACTTTACCAGATAAACATATTTTTCAGAAAATTGGGCAAACTTCTCCGATTCATCCTTACAACATCTCGCAGAAAAATCAACCTAAATGTTTTAGTTCTTTTTCTATCCCAGTCTTGGAATCTCCATTCAGCGTGTAGTCGTTATCGAATACAGCTGTAAAGAGCAAAGTTGTTATCGGGTTGTTATCGATCTCTACTCGACAACAACTCCACTCTGAACATTTCTATTCAAAAAATATCTACCGGGTGGTCCAATAAATTTATCCAGTAAAAATATCCGCTATCCATCATTAGAAAGAGAGAGAGAGAGAGAGAGAGAGAAAGAGATTGATTGATTGATAGTGTTTATTATTCCTAGGATTTAACGATAAGGCAAATGTAATAAAATAACGGTAAAGAATTACGATAAAACATAAGGAATAACAGAAATAAAAACAAAATAATAATAATACTAATTATTATTATTATTTGGGATTCGTGGAGTGCAATCCTGCAGCGAGCCCTGGTTTTACTGGACCAAAAACTGTCACACGAAGTGTTTTAAAGTAAAATCTGATGCTCCTGTTAATTCGTCTGTTAATTTGACGTCTGTCAAGCCAACTGAAGAGATAAATATTCAACTAATCACCTGGTTTAATCTCATGTTTCAATAAAAGCGAATAATCATTCGGCGAGAATTAAGACAAACAGATATTTTATAGTGAAACTTGGAGTCCATAATTCAAGCGACGTAATGGACGATCCCTGACGGACAGATGGACAATGAATTTGTGAATTTGTATGCATGTGTGTGTTTCTCATGTGATTGAGCGAATATAATGGGCCGATCTACAGGGACATTTTCACTCAAGTTGGTTGTCGGGCTCGATTGAGAGAACGCGGGGCAATGTTATGTGCCCAGAGTGAATTTCCAAGCTTTCCAATTGGCCGATCATTGCTCATTGCCACGTCGAATTGCTTGGCTTAAATTTCTACCTCTGTGAACAGCCACGAGCTCCACAATATAGTCGTGTCATTCATCAATCATTCCATCCTCATCCTCTCTCTCTCTCTCTCTCTCTCTCTCTCTCTCTTTCTTTGTTTTCCTCCCCTCCATTCGTCTCTGTCTATCTGTAGCTTTGTCCTAGTATTGCTCATTGTCAACATTAATCATCTACTTCAACGGAACTGTTGTCATGTACATGCCAATCAATCTCGATTTCGAAACCAACTTTTCTTTTTTCATCCCTGGTTCAGATTATGCCCACCAGTCAAAATTGAACTTTTTATCAAAAATCATTAGCCTCGAAAAGAAAACAAGACTCTTGGGCGATTTCGATGACTTTTTATTCAGTCCGGTAATTATTCATTACGATTTTGATTAAATATACTTCAATTTTTGGCATTTACAGATTTAAAAAAAAGTCATTTGTAATCCACGACGTAAATGAGGTCAATATCCATTTATGATGGTCAGAGAAAATGTCGTTTTGAAGACTCATATAATAAAAACAATAAATTAAAATGTTCGAAATTATAATAATTAACAAATAAATGGATTTGAATGCTTTTTGCAGCTGTCACAGATCTGACGAAAACAACGAAAGTTTATCCTTCTTCACGATCAGCTAAAAGCTCCAGCAATTAAATCAAACAATTATTTATACTTGACTTGATCTTTCACGCTACGCAGCAAGCTACAGGTTAATTTAGAGATCCAATTAAACAAGATACACATCGGCTTCGGTGTTTCGTACATATGTTCCTTCCCTCCACCCCTTATTCTCCTCCGGCACCATATCCTCGTCAAGCTCTGAGGATACTATCTTGGCACGTGTTGTGCTCTGAGGCAAACACGTTACAGTTTCGGAATCAGACCAATCAGAGACTATCCTATTTTCCAATTTTCAGACTTAAGAATTTTTAAGGTATTTCTATCGTTATATCGTTTTCTTAAGAATTTGTAGAAAATTTGGATAAATCTTCTGTAATGTCATATGCACGTGTGTAATAAACTTTAGAAGGTTTCACCAACCGGAAGTTCAAATATTTATTGGTAAAAATCACAATTTTCGATAGTCTCTCATAAGAGCTCGTGTTTAAAGTTACATTTTCATCAATTAATATTTTGGCTTCTCCATGGAAAAGCCTTCTAAAACTTTGCATACATTTTTATGCAACATCAAAGAAGCTACATTTCGTTTTTCAAAAAAATCTAAAGAAAAAAATGTTCGCAATTTTTGTAATTATACTTCAAGCCCATTTTACCTTGGATGACCTTGAATTTGGAGCATGTTGTTCTTTAGTCATCAATTAACAACAACTTTACTTCATCAATTTATGCCCGCAAACCATTTTGTATGGGAGAAAAACTAAAAAACGATTTTTCGATATGAATGTCACGATAGAACTGATGTTGTTTTATTGAATAGAAAATATTACTTTCGAGCACTGTTTACGTGCTTAAAAATTGACTGCGGAAAATATTTTTCAAAAATTCTACAAAAATCGATTTCTTTTTTTCTTCACATCCGATCAGAACCGTTCTATGGTCAATCATCGTATGGAATTTTCATGTTCCTGCAACGTTTTCACGTGCATCACCGCAATCAGAAAAAAGAAAGAGAGAGGGCAGAGGCTACAATCATTTCAATTTTTCGATAAATTAATATACAAAGCCCTTCGATCATCTCTCGATGCCTCCGGCAGAACTCGAGTTTGCACGTTCTGTTTGCTCAACGATGAATTCTATCATGTTTTGTATATAAACCCAGAAAAAGACAGAAAAATGGATGACCGTCGATTTGGAAAACAATGTCTGTTCTCTCGTTTTATCTTCTCATAATATTCGAACGAGCTTTTAGAGTCTGTGCTAATAATTGTTCATCCTAGTGAGCAACGTTTGTGCATACCATTACATTAATTTTACGTGCATATAAATTCGTACAAATGTATACACAAAATATTTCAGCATCATGTACGGTTGAGTGCACATTACAAAGTGGAAACAATATTAAACCATCATTAAAATTTTTCCATTTTTTCCCCTTAGCTATCATTCGATATTGTTTATTTAGCCAAATTTAGTTTTGTGTTGTGACAACGAGAGAGAGAGAGAGATTCGTTGAATCAGTTAAATCAATTTTGCTGACTTCATCCCGTTCAATCAGCTCATATATTTTTTTTTTTTCTGCATCAGTTAAATTACATTTGATGTAATGAAAAAAATAACTGTCACGATTAAATTTTTCATAACTGAAATATTCGGCGTTATTTAATTAACGAAATAGTACATTCGTCGTGTTTTACTTTTCCATTTTGTTCGATCAAACTGATTTCATTGAATCAATTCAATTTTTTTTTTTTTTTTTCGAGAGAATATTATTTGGTACGCAAATACTTTCGACATTGTCGGTAACTTTGACTGACATTTTTGGAGACAGTTTTATTGATGACGAATATTTAAAGAAATTAATGCTAAACGTGGTTATTATTATCGTTTACTGATTCATCGAATGGGTTTTCATTACTTTATTGAGATAGGAAGTCATGTAAATTCTGAAGTTCGTAATCAAACGACGAGAAAATTTTCATATGCTTCTTCTTCTCCTCCTCCTCTTTCTCTACTTCGGTTTCAGATTCGCTTCAGTTTGAACTCTGCAAATATTTTTGCTCTAATTTCCACTTTCGTAGTATCCAAATCCACCAGCTTCCTCGTTCCTTCCGATAAATTTCGTATCAAAAACCTTTCAATTCAAACTTTCCTCCACATATAATTATATCGGTGGCTTAAAGTTTCGAGAAAGTCGATAATTCTTGAGAGTTTGAGGTGGGAAAGGCTATTCTTAGCATGTTTCAAATCGAACTGTGCGCTATTATACAGTTTTCTTGCTTTTTTAATGGAAAATCCAGTTTTTTTTCAGAACTTTAACGAGCCCTTTGGAAAATGAGTTTTGATCGTAACATTTGAATGATGAATTTATTCATTTTTCAATTTGATTTTCAATTATTAATTTCATTTTTAATATTAATTTTAATTTTGATGATGGATTTATTCATTTTCAAAAGTTAAAAAAAATCATTTCGAAAAACTTTTCAATGTAATTATCATACTCTACGAAACAAGTGAATTAATCAAAAAAAAATATCTCATTTTTTGTACACTTCGCGAAGATTCTGTTTTACGTTGCCTGAGCCATAATTCGTGACTGAAAAATTGTGCCGGATATTTCTCATACTCAACGTTATTTGTTGAAAAATGTGAGAGTGAAAAAATCTTTTCTTTTTTTTTTTGGGTCAACTCATAAAATTTAATGCATGAATCAACAATTCGCAGGTAACTTGGAAACCTTTTTGAAGTGCCAAACCTCTAGAAAATTTGTTTTTTTTTGTGTGAACAAGGTACCAAGTTCACTTCGGAAAGGCTCATAGCAGACGAGAAACTTTGTGAATTATCGATGCGACGCGATCATAAAATTAACTGCTCCCTGTACTCTCAGCGACTATCTCTCTCTCTTTCTCTTTCTCTCTCTCTCTCTCTCTTTTTCTCTGTTTCATACTAAAAAGTGTAAGATAACTCGGAAATTTGTCTGCATATCTGATTAATTATTCGTTGAGCTTTCAGTTCGTGGATTTGTTTTCAAAAATGAAACCCTCGAACAAATTCGTGACAACAAAATTTTTCAGGCTGTATTCAAAAAGTTAAGTCCAATTAGTGAAAAAAGTTGTAACGAAAAGTGAATCGTATCATGAGGTAAAAGGAGCCTCGGTGCCTGGAGTAAAACACGAAATCTTGTGAAGCTCCTTTTTTTCGATGTTTTCGGAGCACAATATCCGTCCAAAAAAACGTTATTTTTCGCAATAACTGTTTTTTTTAGCTCCCAGATATTTGTACATGCGAACAAAATGAATATTTCGAGTAATTACTCGTTCGGAAGGTGGCCTGCAATTTATCCTGGTGAAAGAGGTAAAGAGTAAATAAACGGATGGAACATGTACAGTTTCATCGTTGAGCTTGGATGAGCGTGTAAAAAGAAAAATTCGATCCATTGGTCGATTACGGAGTGTTGATTTAACGCGGGGGGTCATATTTACGGCAAACGTTTTATTTTCAACCGGAACGATAGAGAATATCCGGCTATATTGGCAAAAAAAAAAAAAAGAAGAAAAAATACAGCAAAATAAATTCATGGGCGCAATGAGAGAATATCAAAGTGGAGTATTGAATAACACCACCTGCTGCATCGATATAAAAGTCAGTTAGAACCCCTTAACACGTTTGAAAGAGGCGTGTGGGGGGGAGGGGGAAGATCGGTGGTAAATAATGAGCGAAGGGAGTTCAGCTGTTTCCACGGAATAGTTCAGATAAAAAAAGAAGAAAAAAAAAAAAACAAGAAAAAGGGAGGAAAATCGTTCGTGGTTAGAGAGCAAAAAAGCTCTTCAAGATTCCTCTCGATGCTTCACTCTGTCATTCCAGATCGAATTTATATCGCTGGTTATAATAAACTCTGCAGCACGTTTATCTTTTTTTTTCCTCTTTCTCTTCTGTTCTCTCCCTTTCACGTGTTTCGCAATAAAATTATTCGATATGGAATAATAAAATATTAAAAGGAAGCAGTCGACCTCGTGATCCAGAAGAAAAAGGCATACATAAAGCTTTTTACTGATGGCGAGCGAGAAAATTCACTTCTATATGCTCAGACGTTCTCTCAAGCACAATGGACTGGCGGACTACTCACGGATTTTTCCACTAGCACTCGTGAGCACTCCTTTTTTCCCTACAAGGACACTTCGCCCATTATCTCGTTGATTACCTTCCGCTGTCTCTTCCAGTCGTGCTCTTCTTCAGATTCCTCACACTTTTTACTAACCTTCCTCGTCTCTCTTTATCCAACTTTATTTACCGAGTTCAACAACGTGTGGGTGCCTCATCGGCGGAAATCGAAAGAACATCAAACCCGAGATCAAACGCACTTGCATGTTTGACGATTTATTCGTTGTAACGACTTCAACGAGGTTCGATCGCCATAATCGGAATAGTTTATAAAAAGTAACGGCAAAATGGTCAAATACAATTATTCCAAGATCATTTTTTGAAATTTTGCGAGAATCTTCCTCAAATTTTACCCACAATTGAGTATGATTTTTTAGAAGATTCATACGAATTTAAAACAATAAAACTTGGAGTTTATCGAACGTATGAGAGACGATCGAACCTCCTTAAAAGTTGCCTTTCGTTCGACGATTTATTTTCGAAAACCTGCTTCTTTTCATAAATTAAATAATTGGGTTGGAATTATAATTAACAAAACTAGTCGAAAAGCGGGCGAGACTGCGACTTTGCAGAGAAAAAAAAACCACGTTCTTTTTTGTCTCTCCTGTAAGGGTCGACAAGGGGTTGAAAAAACATTTACATTTTAGCAACACTAGCACGTAAAGTGGGCTATACATATCTGACGTACATAGCGCGTTAAGAACGTAAATGAAAATGCTAATTAAGGCGCATATGCTCGCGGGGATGCACAGCTTGGAGGATATAAAGGTCTCGACAGAGTTGTCCGGGGTCGGAAAACGCATAGGGCCATATTGAAGGAGTGAGGGTTGGAATACTTTGGACTCTTGGTTTCTTGGTGCTTGAGAAAAGGGTTGAAAAATGTCTGCTATGTCTATAGAAGCTGCGGTAAGCTCTCAGATTCAATGATAAAAGCGCGCGAAGCTCTTTCCCGTCCCTTACGACGAATATCCTTCTGCTTCCAAACTCCTCAAGGCAGCTAAGTCTCGAGTTTCAATGTGAGCGAGTTAAGATCTTGACTCATCGCTATCCAGTCATTATAAACAAGGCAATAATACAAACTTTTCATTATAATAATTATTGTAGAACTTTTCATACAAAATACAAGTTATTATCTATCGCGAGTTTAATTCAACTCCAAACGATCATCATTATTTATCCTCGTGACTTTTAACGTATCTACAAAATAAATTTTAATACTTTATACATTTGAATCATCGTTATTGTCCATTTGGTTAAATGTTTTTTTTACGACTGGACTAACATTTCGATTTCTTCCAGAAAGAAACTTTTTAAGTACCACGAGTCAAAAGTTTCTGGATTATTGGGTTCCGGATTCTTCACCATAAAATTTCGAATGATCCTCGTGGAAAATTTTTTAAAAATAGATTTTTAACTATTATTTTTTTTTTTTTTTTTTTTTTTTGCGACGACCCAAATGTTGTAGTTACAACATTTGTTTGACGTTGTGCTCTCACCACATGGTCGTGTTTGAAAGTTAACTTTGCGATTGGTTTTTAAAAACTTGGATTTAACTCGCGGGTTAAGCCAATAATGTTAGTTTTTAGCTTTTAGGGATGTTAATGTGTATAAACTTTGGGGAAAAAATTCCAACGCGGAGTTCACAGCTTGAGAAATAAGTTTATCTTCTCGGTATCTATGGCACAGAGCTCAAACTTTTTATCGCTGGATCTCCGAAACTGCACGGTCAAATTTCTTGATTCTTTCAGACAAACTTTGTAATATGTTTCTCTGTAATCGAGAGGAAAGAATAAAATTGGTTCAAAGATTTCGGAGTTATTGCGTGGAATTTAAAATTTTCTACTGTTCCCCATAAGAAACACCATGAAATCTTTGGCTGTCATCTCTCGAATACGGGACGGTGAATTCTTCCGAATTTTTGCACGCAGTTTCCATGTCGGCAGTGCACTGAATGTGCCCTCGAAATAAATAAAAAATCTGTAGAAAAATGCTTTGATTAGACTTTGACCTTAAATCAAACGCCTTCAAAGAATTCGATGATAAACCATCATTTTTAAAAATCAACAAACACTCAGTCTTGTTGAACACGAACCAGGCGTCTGTTTGGATTTGACGAGCTACAACAACGTGATACGATATGAAATAGCTAATTCGAGATGTCTGAAACCATAATCCATAACCACCAAACCGGTTAAAGGATTACGTTAATGGTCCAACCACACTGACTAGGTTTAGAATTTAATGTATCGTGTTGAAGCGTTTAACGAGGTATATTGTTGGTCTACCTTGCACGGACATAAATACATAAACATGTGCCAAATTACAGAATATCTATTTACAAAATATACGGGGTGTCCCAATTGGAACAATCCCCTCAGAAATCTTCGAATTTTGACAATTTTTGAATTGTCCACACCGTTTCCAGAAAATTCTCAAATGAAGAATCACTTTTTAACATGGAGACATGCCTACGCAATCCCTAAACTTCAGTCATGTGCATAAAACAATACGAAAAAATGTAAAAAAGGTTATAAAAAGCTGTCAAACCACTGAAAACGTAATTACAATAATGCCACCAGAAAATGAAATAATTCGTCTACACAGTTTATTAATTATTCACTTTTTTGTCAACGAAAACGACCAGTTTTTCAGCAACCATGTAATTTTTATACGAAATTTTGTTGTGCGAAGTTAGCGTTTTGCTTGAGAACAATAGAATTTCTGCCCCTCATTCTCCCTGAAGATAAGCTAAACAATTACATTGTATGACTTGTACCGCGACTCCTTAATTGGCCGAATAATAATTTCAATTTGTATGTAACAATACGAATTACTATAGAAACCGATAAATAATTAATCACATGCATAATCGCAATTTACACATAAATTATCAACGTGCCTGCAGGTACGTCGATATTTATATTGTGAATATGTACGGATAACCAGAAAGAAAAAAACCAAACATATACATATCTATGTATATGATAACGACGAGGTGTAACATTTGCCAGGTCATGTGGTAACGTATGGGAAGCTGACGTGAATGGCTTCGAGTGAATTTGACGATATAGTCAGGCTTCCTGCGTATATATTATATATATTTATGTATATATATACATATGTATATGTATATTACGGGGTAGAAATATACGTGACCTACCCCTCTTTATTTCGGACGCACTCTGTTCCTACCCACAAACTCTACAGAAAGCTGTGATGCTCCTCTCCCGTAATACTTTACAACGAGTTTAATGTTATGCGCATATAAAGTATTGGATTATGTCGAGTTTTGTGAATAACAGGCTCATCGAAAGGTTTTGTCACAGATCGGTCCAAACATGGATCCTCGGATGAATTAAAATGATCATTTTTTCTGCAAAAAACCTACATCCCCAGCTTTCTCGAAACATGTTTTCAAGAAGAAAAAGAACCCTGATCGTTGGTCTTTCATTTCGACGAGCTCGCTCCAGAACGATTCGGAAAAAGTACTTTTATAAATTTGACGTTTGCAAGTAGGTCACGACAATTCCAGCAAAATAATTCGATAAACAATGTGGTTTTGAGAATTTTGGATCAATTAAGAATTTTGCCATCATTTCTCAGAATAAATGCTTCTCCCATGAGATGACTGCCGTTTTGTACTGTTTTAAAATAAATTTCATAAATTTAATATACATAAATATGTGAATGCTGGTTACAGAGGATGCATGAAAACTGTCGGAAATATTCTGACCCGGAAAAGTACAAATTGTGGATGATACCAGCCGTGATGCAAAGCTAGGATTTCCAACGACATATGGGACTTTCTCGGCGTATGTGTATGTATATTTAGGTAAAGGATGAAAAGCACGATGAACGTATAGTACGTGGAGATATACGAATAACGATTCTCGCTCGTATATACATTCAGCTTCGAAACGTGACAGTGTGTAATACAGAATTTCTCGAGAGTCGTACATGCTTGATCTATCCACGTTTTATTGCCATGTATATGCTTATTTTCGAGGACATTGGGCACCGCGAGAGCTTGCGGTGGGCGAGCAAAAATGTGCGGATATTTCAACCACATATATATCCTTTTTATACAAAAATATATATTCACACACGAGCAGCCAGTAAATCTATATTCGTGTGTAGAGAGGACGAAATTGCAAACGGCGAATCTCTCGAGGCTCACAGTGAAAAGGATTTAAGCCTCCTTCCTCTCCATTTCCACTTATTAGTTGGCCGGATTCAATACTGTTCCGCTTTTACCAACAGTTTCTCCCTCATATCCCCGAGGCTAACTTTGATCAGCTCCGCGCCTTTCTCTTTCGATTGATTAAACAAAAATAGTTCATATTCTCAGAGCATCTCATGCATATGCAAATAAGCCTTTTCTTTAGCTAAAAATTCATAACTATTGAGATCTGAGAGTGTGAAAATCATTTGGGGGGTCTTGTGTGAAAAAAAAATTCGTGAACGAACAAAATTCATTTTGGAATTCATGTGGATGTGGATTCACTATATTTTCGGTTAACAAAATGAATTTTGTTCTTTCAAAGAAGATTTTTTTCTCAGGGATTGGAAAACGCGGAGGCAAATGATAAAAATGTTGGCTCTTATGCGCTCTTTAAATTTTTATCATAAAATATCGAACGTCTAGAAAAGTATTGTCATTGCTTGTCATTCGGATGATGATCGAACGATTCATTTTTTACGTCTTCTGTTCGAAATGAAGAGTTTTTTTTCATTGAAGTTAATTGGGGATAGAAAGAACTTTGTCGTCATATCTTCAGATGTGAATACATAAAAAACACTGCATTTTTCGAACGAGTAAGTGAACCCAATCAGTTTTCTTTTTCTGGTACGTATAATCACGAGAAAACACCGCAGGTTTGATGTTCATGGACTTTAACAATAACGTTTTTTCCCTTTCCATTGGTAACGTTGATTTTTCTCGTGACCATTTCTACTTATTGGAAAAAATATAATCCCACGTATCTGTTTCGCGAGAAAAAGAAAAATCGTTTTGTTTTTGTTTTTATTTATTTTTCTTTATTCCCAATACAAGCTGGGCGTTGATGGAACAGAAATTTACTCGTGCCACATTCATTCCCAGGTTTTCATTTGATTAAATCGAAGTTTCAGATCGATCGATGAATGCAAATATTTTTTCATTACTTTCGAGCAATTTTTTTTGTTTGTCAGGCCCTGAAAATATTTGAGCAATTGTTGAGTGGCCATGGAATGAAACCTTTGAACGTTGACATGAATGTTAAAAAATTCAATTTTCATTTTTAATTAATCAATATCTTTCGTACGAAATATTTCAATTTGAAATTTTTTTGAAGCAATCAAATAAAATCGTTGGCAACAAAACAAAATTTTAAATCAATAGCGAAAAGCTCAAGGAAGAATGAAACGTTGAAAATGAAGTACAGAATTTCAGTTCGATAAAAAAGATGTGGGAGCCAATAAAAATAGAAAATTGTCGACGCAGAGTTGCTCGAAGATGAGCGATCTCATATGGTAAGAAGTTCGATCGGTGCAACAAAGTGTTTGTGAGGATAAAAGCGCGTAGTAGTGGAAGAGGAAGTAGATAGAGTTAGTGAGCTGTCAGACGCAGAGATCGCGGTTAAGTGGGTTCGTACACACGACCCGAAACCTCTGAAGTATTTATATTCAAGTGTGGTTGAGGTCTCCCGGTCGTTCACAAGTATTTATTCTGTATGCTCATTATTCCTCATAAATAATGAAATAAAAATTACTCGGAAACACGTTTAGCTTCCTATTAGGAGCATAAATTTGTGGTTAATGTTTCAAATTGTTGACCGAGGCTTAACCAAGCTCTGGTGTTGGTGTTTTGTTCTGAAAGTGATGGTAAACATATACCACAACAAACTCAAGCAGGAAGGAAAGTGCGCAAGAGAGAGAGAGAGAGAGAGAGAGGAAGACTTCTGTGTTTGCAAAATTAATTCTCTCACTCTCTCTCTCTCTCTCTCTTTCTGGGTAACTCTGTATTTTGTGAAATTCACATTCACACGATCATGAGAGTCATTTAATTTTAATTAATAAGGGCGATTACTGTACTATTTCAGTTATAATTCGACTTGACATAGAAAAAAAAAAATCCCCTTTAAACTGAACAAATTAAGTTTTGTTGCCTGCGGTTTGAACGAACTCGAATAAGTGTTGGATCCAAAAGTTCCTTTATCCAAAGTAAAATGTTACCATGTCGTAAATTTTCAAAAAGACCCTCGAAACGGGCGTTTGCCCATAACAAAGGCACCGACACCTTCATTTTGCTATTTTTTGAGACCACGGTTGAATAATCAATGAATCTTTAACAAAAGGATGCATTTCATCGAACGTTGTGAAGTCGAAATGCATTTCGTGTCATCGTTAGAAACAGATGAGTTTTTTAATAAACATATTATCGACAATATTTGTCAACTACAAAACCCATGGAATTTAATTTGTCGATCCATTTTCGAGAAATGGTTAAAAAAAAGTGAACTGTATTGAAAATAGAAAAATCTGGAAGATAACAAACACTTTTATTGTATTTTGACAGTGCAATCGTATCATTAATTCTGAAAAGCTCTCGACAGCAAGTAAACAGAAATAGTACGTAATCGTACAGTAAAATTTAGTGGAGAAGAGGAGATGAGATTGTACTCATCATTTCGGAATAAATCGTTGTTCGGCGTTTGCAGCAGGAGAGGAAACATTAAATTAGAGGGTTAAACTGATGTAGATTCTCGTTCATGCCCGAGGTCTACATATTTATATATGTATATTGTGTGTATCTATCTTTATACAATATTCAAGTACGTACAAAGGGATTTAATTAACGAAAATAAGTGGGTTTCCAGTCAAAAGTACCATAACTATGTACAACTCAACAAGAACAAACGTTCTAATTGTTTAACGGAGCGTTAACTCTACTCCGGTATACAAAATTGTTAGGAAGACTTAGTTATAGAGGTCAACATATCAAACAGCTTTGAACATCGATTTATACTATTTTTCTTTACCGAACATTTAGTCAGTTCGAATAAATAAACGAATTTACAACATTTCTTATTTCAATTTTTCTTCATTATGATTAATTAGTCAAAGACATTGATTATTAGAAGAAATTAGATATGAATAAATCCAACGTTTAAGCACTTGTGTATAATTTTTCAATCAATGGAAAGTTTAAATAGTCAATTTTGAAACGATTGCAGCATTATTCGTATTTTTTTGGAATTACGATAATTTAGAACAAAATGTATGTTCACACATTAATAAAAATTGATCAATTCTTCATTCAAACTGAAAATACTGAGATCTCTGGTTTTGAAATTAATCATTTTTGCTTGCAATTATCATTTAATTTGGGCAGAATATCGGAGTCGTTTGGTTTGAAGGAATTCCACTTTTTCCAAAATTGATGATGAAATTTCGATTTCTTTGTAGCATAGAAACTTCACAATATAAAATCCACAGGATTTCACTGCTGAGTGAAAAGAGATTTGGAAAAAATCGGTAATTTGAGTCGTAAAATGAGTATTTTTGACAAGTCAATGACATTGTTTCAAACGATAGAGTCCGTAATTATGAAAACTTGCAATTAACCTGTTGAATCATAAGATTCTTGGCCACGGGAGTGTAAAAGTTGGGAAGTAATTGGCCCAAAAGACGAATAAAATGACATCGAAGAAGTTTGAGTGGTTGTTCGAACGATAAAAACGTCAGTAAACGGTGAATGGAGATCTGAGTGTTTGAGGATGTAAGTTTCGTGGGTATGGAGAGTCGTAAGGGTTGAGAAGATTAAAATGAAAATCGGACATACCTAAATAGGTGCTGTTGGTAATAACCCAGAATAATTTAAGCGGATCGACCATTAAAGCACATTCATCACTTTTTTTCACAGTTTCACGTAAGAAAGATGTAAATATCACTCAAAGCGTTGAATCGTAATAAGAAATATTCTTATCCGAAAATATCGGTGAACACACTCGACACCAGAGATCACTGAAGAGATTGTGCGAGAATCAAGAGTTCAAATGAAACGATTGAAAGGTAATCGTAAGAATGGCACATTCGAGAAGATCTTTTCCTTCGAAACGTAGTATTTTTCGGTAGAGAGAAAAATAAGAAAAAAACAGATTGAAAAATCCGAAAAAAAAATACAATTGTGCACTGAAAAATAAAGTGTATCCGGGGATGCTGGAAAATTGTTATCTTGTCACAGTCGTAGGTTCGGACACAATGGTTTGTATTCACAAATACCGAGCACTTGAATATTTTGACAGAAGCGCCGATTGATATTATTTATTAATAAAGATTTGAATGATTTATCATAATCGTTGATTAATTGTTGTCTCTCGTGTGATTAATTGGCGCGCTTGCGAGCGCGAGGAAAAGAGAAGCAGAGCAAAAAGGGGAAAGAGAAACGGAGAGGGTTGAAAGCGCGAGCCCGGTTGTATGCTCTCTGGCACTTCTTTCGCTTTAGGGGTGCGTGTGATGGTCCACTATAACCGAACGGCGGGGAGGTCGGTCTCCGGCGCCGGCGTCAGTGGCAGGCGTCAGCCGGAATCTACGTGGTAAGTACCCAGAGGGAGGTTTTTGCGGAAAATCGGAAGGCGCTGCTGGCGGTGGTCGTGGCGGGGTGTACATCAACCCCCGCGGCCACCTATTTCGGATATGGAAGCGAGACGGAGAGAAAGAGGAGAGAGGATAGATTTGCGCAGCCGCGCCAAATCAGTCGAGGCGCACAATCCACCCTCAGTCAATATACTGTGTCACCACGCTCTCGCGTGTATAGAAACTCTAAGGGGATGAAGGACGAACAGAGGTTAATGTATATCTATACAGACACATACATATATATATATATGTATAAATATATATGTACATTATATATTAAACTCAATGTACTTATAGAAAGAGAGAAAAAGAATAAAAGACCGAGAGAAAAGCGTCAGATAAAAGGATATCGCAATAAAACAGAAATGCAAGGCTGAATGAGAAAGCCCACGAGAAACATTGGGTTTTGCATTGGGAGCTCGCGGGGATCCAAAGAATACAATGGATCGAGAGAACTGGAGACTTATCATTTTTTTTTTGAACTGTCTTCATTTTTTTTTTAATTGCAGAACCGAATGGCTGGCCATTACATGTTAAAATGTCAATAAAAGCTTGAATTTTTTATCGATTTTTATAAAAGTCTGTCAAGGATGGCTGCGGGGAGACAAAAATCCGAAAACTTGGTAGCAGAACACATTTTACTTGAGTTTTATCAGGGAGAGAAAAAATTTGAGCATTCGAAAACATTTGATGGTGGAACATTTCGTTGATTCGATGGCAGGCTCTTCGGTCGAAATAAATGTTTGATCGGTTCGAAAACGAGGGTATTTGTTTAATCGTTTATAATGTTGCTATGATTGTGTAATTTTATTTGCACCGCGTAATGAGATACTTGATTGGTCCAACAATTTTTTCGCTTGTTTATGGAAAAATTGGTTCGATGGAATTATTTGATTGTCTTGTCGTGAGTGAATTCAAACTGTTGATCAATCGAAGAATATGCAAGTTATTTGTTGAATGATTACTTGGTAAACTGATCGAAATATTTCTCATTAAGTTTTATCGACCAAAGATGTTCAGTGTGCCAATAAAATGTCAATGAATCGAGAGGAATTGAGACGTGCATCGAGTACGATTCATTCGGATGTAGAGTTGATTGCGAAAAACAGGAGCAAAGGTAGCATCCAATTGAAAGCTGTAAAATTGATGCTCATACATGTGTATTCACAGGTTCTCCGTCTTTTAGTTTCTACTTAAAAAGATGCACGTTGGTAGATTCGTTGTAGATGGAAAAATAAAAGGTACGAGCTACTCGAATGGGTCGCAAAGAGACGAGAAAACAATGCAATATTGTATGCATTGGCTCAGAGAATAACAGAATAAAGAAGCAAAATGAATAGCAAAAAAGAGAACGAAATAGAAAAAAGGAGAGGGAGAAAATTAATGAAAAAAATAACTAAAAAAATAGAGAAGCAAAAAACACGAGAAAAGGAAGATAATAAAGGAAAAGACTGAAAAATAAGTGAACAGGGAATGAAGAATAGAGGGAAAATAGATGAGGAAAGAGAAAGAAATAGAATTTGTTGGACGATTGGCATCGTTTCCAAGTATTTCCAAATGCCAGGACATTCGAGATACGATGGACCAACGGCAAGACGGATTAAATGCATTTGCTTCAATTGAACGAGATAACAGCTGAAAAACCTTCGGGTTTCGCTATTCGTGGCTGACTGGCGAGACTCAACGTCAGATTGAGATATGGGGAAAAAGAGATCTTTTCTTGAATACAGCCCGGTTTTATCTCTCCGAAGATATGTCTCCCCTATTCACCCCCTTCTTCCCCACTTTTTATATCCTACATGAGAAAACTTTGTATTCCAAACTCAATTTCGTAACCGCGATCTTATCTTGTCTAAACTGTCACTCTTGCTGTACACCAAATCTCTATTTGAATCACAAGTCGCCTCTTTTTTTCCCTTTCAAAACCATGTTCAATATGTAATTGAAATTAATACTTTTTTCGAAATATTTTTGATTAAAACCCAAAAAAGATATAATTAAAAACAAAAAAGAACAAGAATTACAAAAATTGTGGTCATTCAAAAATTCGATTAACTATTGCTACAGTCCTCGTGAACCGTGTTTAGAATATACTTTTTTGAATTTTTTCAATGAACGTTTTCCAAAATGGCAGAAATTTCAATCGTAAAGATTGGATTTTGATAACATTTTTATTCCTAAAATGAAATACACGATGTTTTGAAAGAAACTGACTAAAGTCACTTTTCTTTTGAAATGGAAATATTTTTGAAAAATCGATGTTTTTGACTGCTCTGAGGGTATGTAAGTCTTGAATGAGATGAAAATAACACCATTTTCCAGATTTCGATATATTTTAATGATTTCATTTAAAAAATTGGTCAAATCTATTAATCACAGATTTCGTAACGAAGCCAATTAAATATTAATGGGTGATTAAACGTAGTTACGATTGATTATCAATTTGGCGAGACACGTGAATGATCTTCCCTTGGAATGAAATTGAGAAGAGAGATCGTGACAGGCCTCGTAACAATCGAGCTCATCGCTTCGATGATTTAATTGGTTTATCCCGAGAATAAGTCAGTTTCGTTGTGAGATTAGTTATTGGCATTTCAGTTTATCCTATAAACGTACGAGCGTTTAACACCGTTACGAGAGAATTTACATAGTGAACGAGCAATATATAGATATAAAATATTTGCTTGATAAATTACGTACGAGAGGATGCTTCTGTAACGCAGCAAACTCTTCTCAAATGTCGATGTGTCTGCATCGCATGATACCGGGGTTTTTAATTACTGTGGCAAAATTGCGAACCCAGATTTTCCGTTCTCACGAATCATTAATTTCGAACCACCAATAAACCGATCATTTCAATAAATTTCAACGAAAATACAAATCTTATTGGAATATACGACGAATATGATTGATATAATAAATAAAAATTGACAAAAATTATTGCAAATGATTAACAAATTGAAGGAACACAACAAAAATAAAAATTAGATGATAAATAAAGTGAATGATTCATTATTTTTTTATATTTCAATGAAAAACAATCCTTCGTTCGAAATACTTCTGTCGATCAATTTGCATTCATCCATCAGGCTTTATTTTGTTGATATCGAATTATGATAATACGACGAGACGAGCAATTCTCCGACAATTATTATCCATTGTTTTCATCATCGCCGTGAAATCACCATGTGTTCGATCGATAATATTTACAATAGCGATGGTCTAAGTACATATTAATAACAAACAAACGTGTTGTCCATGTTCTGATGAACGATAATCCGTCCTTTCCTCGCCGATTTTTTCGTGTCAATGTTACGTGATTATCTCTTATCCACAGTGTTGTGGTTTAATAATAATAACAATTATTATTAGCCCATCCAATCATTTAAATCCTACTTCGCTGTACCATTAAGAGCCCCTACAAAATTATCCACAGCGATAATCATTGAGACTCATTGATAATGCACTGCCGTACCGCACTCCGACGAAAGCAATGGGAAACTATGGAAAATGGGGCCGATACATGCCCCAATATTTTAACTAATGATTTCCAGTGGATTAGTACCATCAAAACCTCAAAAAATTGCCTCCTGCTCATCATTAAGATGAACAAGACGATCCATGGCTAAACGGTCACCCAACAAACTATTGACTTCCCTCGAGGCAGGTCTCGGGTGACTGCTGAAGTCACATAACAACCGCGAACACTGATTCGTTAATGATTTACACTTTGAAGAATTATTGCATCCCATCTAATGATCAAATTACGATTGCTCTACAAATTCAGCCACTGAACATGACTTTTGTTGAGTTTACGAGTCTGGTTATGGGGTAACTATGATATTATGGGTTACGATAGAATATGAAGTATAATAAATATATGTAATGTCGAAAAAACATCTCAAGAACGTCAATTTACCCCATAATGAGGCCCATTCCGATTTACCCTACAACGAGGCCCATTCCAACTTACCCCATAACGAGCCCATGGCAATGGGCACTAATGGGCACTATGTGTAATTTGATGTCAAGAAACAACAGATAGACACAAATTTATCCCAGAACCAGCCCATTAAAATGGGCACGTTACCATCGAAATCATCATCACTTGAATATCTCAACTGTACGATCCTCTCAAAGCGTTTCGGTGACTGTGGCATTAGTCACCTTGGCTTACGACTGAATATAGATTTGCTTTGGTTTATCCTCCTGATCGGTTAAACGTATTACATTTAGGCATGTGAAACGAGTGGATTAGGATGCACCATCCGCGATCGTCCGTTTCATCAACCCATTCAATGTATTCACGCAGCTTCGTCATCAACAAAAGAACTTAATTCCTTTTATCGTCCACGTCAACTCTCCTAAGTTCTGAAATATATGTCCTTATCGATGGAGCATGCTTTTCAAACATATTTAAAAGTTGACTCTTCACTTGACACATGCGAAAGCCTTCTAAGTAGGTCAACACTTTTATAATAACGTCAACTGTACTAATCTTTTTTGAAGGATGCTTTTTTCAAGCTCACTTTTGTTAAATTGTAAATAAATTATTCGTGACAGCAACCGAAATTTTGAAAAAAATCTGCAACAGCACAGCTGATTTTTTAAAAAACGTTTTTCTTTTCCTTCGTCTTTCCAAATAGATGAAAATTTCTATCAACGGATGCAGGTCTTGCTGTTTGTTTTCATTCGCTCCGTTATTTATTTGAACCATTTGTTTGCTCCAATATTTAAACATTTTTTTATTGCAAAGCTACTTCCGTAAACGTGCGCAACGGAAATGAATAAAATATTGTTACGATCGATAGGAAATGTTCATATGAGAAATATTTATGACGAGGTAGAAAGCTTCGTCATAAATAAAACCATGAACACTGGGTCCGGGGAATTTTTTTTTTCACCAGCCGAAAAAACTCAGGAATTTCTGCACAGTACTTTATATTCCGTGAGGCATTTTACCTCGCTGTTGTATAAGTGAGTAGCGCTCGCGAAAAGCTTTTTAGATAGTTATAATACACCAGGGGGAATGTCGTAGATGATCGTTGCAGAGAGACCACCGCAAGTTTGTCCCTTAGGGCTGATCGTGATGGGCTTACGTGCTCTAAATTGTAATTCGAGGAGAAAAAATAAAAAAGAAAGAAAAAAACATTCCAATATCAAGAGATTATGATAATTTATGGATTATTAAAGTTCAAAAATATTCAAAGTAGGTCAATCAAAATGTATATTGAGGCAAATTCTATGGGGATTTTTTTTTTTTTTTTTTGAGTTGGAACGATCGAGATGTAATTTGCGTCAATAAATTCCACAGGTTCGTAAAAACTTTTATATAAAAACCGAGAATTTTTTTTAGTTCGTTATTTTTTTTTTGGGTCCGAGTGAGGTCAGAACGAATTGAATTAAATTCAAAAAGACTTTGCCTCAAGAGCGTGGAAACATAAGCTACGAAATTTCTGGTATTGAGGGTAGCTGCAAGCCGTTGATGTCTGTAGAAAAATCCAGATGGTCAATGCACTAGAGGCGCTCTCGCGGAAAATTCATTCTCATTACTTGCACATGCGAGAAAAGTGAACAAGTGGGTTCTCACTGTGCGGTGGAATATTGTGGCTACTTTGAAACCTTTAGTCTCATGTGTACAAGCGATTTCAAAAGTTATTCTTATATAAGATTTTCGAGATTTTTGGAGGGAACAGTTTTTTTCTATAAACTTCATTCTGAATAATTGAAAACCCTAAAAAACCAAAAATAATACAAGCAACGAATGAAGTGCGAAATCGAGGGAACGAGATCGAAACAAATGCTTGCGGACTGGTGCATTCTTTGGTTGCAATCGCTCGTAATTAAGGAGTTTCGGTACAAGTGACGAAATGTAACCGTTTTATTCAAATTTCTACAGTACGTTCTTTGATTTATTCTGAATATGTTCCCCAAGTATCAAAACTATTGTCTACACCGTTTCCACAAAATTCTCAAATGAAAAGTCACTTTTTAACATAGAGACGTGCCTACGCTATCCCTAAACTTCAGTTGTGTGCACGAAACAATACGAAAAAATGTAAAAAAGATTATGAAAAACTATCAAGCCACTCAAAATATCATTACAATTATTCCACCAGAAAATGAAATAATTCGTCTATATAGTTTATTAATTATTCATTTATTTGTCAATGAAAACGACCAATTTTTCAGTAACCATGTAATTTTTATACGAAAATTTTGTTGTGTGAAGTTAGCGTTTTGCTTGAGAACAATAGAATTTCCCCCTGATTCTCCCTGAAGATAAGCTGAACCATAACATTGTATGACTTGTACCGAAACTCCTTAACGAACATGATTTGACCAACAAAAATCTTTCAGTATCAATCGAACCTTAGATCACCTTAGAACCGTTTTTTTCCCTTTAGAGTTTGAAAAAGAACTTTGAAACGCTGTGTACAAAATAATGTTAAAACGGAAGCTGAGCCACCGAATCCTGGCTTTCGTCCGGTGAAACCAGAAAATCCAACCGAGTGGATAGCTCGGAATCGTGGGCGCGTGGAGGAAGAGAAGGGGAAGATAGCGGAATGCCGCTTGGAGGGTTTCCATATATTCGAAAAGCGATCAATATATGTATATGAATTTGTATATATATGTTTCTGTGGTAGGACTCCAATAACCAAGTAAATATATATATATATATATATATATAAATGGAAATTCGTGAGCACTTGCAACAAACCATATACACATCAATTTCCACGTGTATATAAAATGTATATAGAATCTTGGTATATTGTACCGGATTCGCGGATGCATGGCGAAGTGTTGACTGCTATACATATCAAAATTTAGTACACATGGGGTACAAAATACACCACTCGGTACTGTCCACAAATACACATGTATTCCCAACATATATGTACAGTTGTAAAACTACGAATTTTATTACTATTTGACACTATCTATATTTCCATATATATCGAGAACTATATAAATAAATCGAAAACTTGACTTTTTCAAGCATCAATTTTTACTTAAAATTTTATCAACGTATCAAATCTATAAAAAAAAAAAAAAAAAAAAAAAAAACAGATAACAAATTATCAATCTTTTGAGAAGAAAATTTACAACGAAAAGTATGCAAATTAATCGAAAACTTGACGTTTTGATGGATTCATTTTTAATTAGAATTTTATCATCGTACAAATGTATAACAAAAAACCGTAACAAATAATTAATCTTTTGAGAAAGAAATTTACATCGAAAATTATATAAATTAATCGAAAACTTGACTTTTTGAAGGATACATTTTTACTTAGAATTTTATCGACGTACCAGATAAAAAATAAATAAAATAAAATAAAAAAACATAAGAAATTATCAATCTTTTGAGAGAAAGAAATTTACCCTCGTCTCGCCCTAGACGAGGGTAAATAAAATCGATCCTCCCTGATCGTTTCGAGGGCTCAACAGCAAAAAATACTATCCCTTCGAACAAGTGGATTCTGTTTGTTTGTCGAGTCTTGAGTTTATCAGAGTCAAATAATTTATAATAAATTTAATATTTGCTCGTGTGTAATTATGTATTTGAAAGGTCGAAACGAGGTTCTTGTTTGTATTGTGAGCCAACGAAATATCATTGGAGTAGAGTTTCGATTTATTTGAACGTACGTTCTCTATACTTTGTGTTTATATTGTTTTGATATCGTTACGGATATTTGTCGATACGAATATTTATCCGTCAGAAGGTTTGTTTGAAAGTCGATTTAATGAATCTGGAGCTCGAGGCGAGATAAATCCTCTCGAATCGGGAGCCTCTGGTCCAGTTGGCACAAGCAAAGAAGACGTGAAACCGAAGGAAAAGATAGTATCACGGAGTTTAATGTAATTATATATACGAAGAGAGTGTACAAAGAAAGAGATGGTGTGAATGAACAGAGGGTTGAAAACCTGGCGTTAAAGCATCGTGTTCTCTTCGAGAGTCGAAACTGGATTAATTTTATGGCTGGTGGCTTTATGGTTTTTCCGATACAATGTGTACCCTCAAAACTTCACACTCTCTCTCTTTCTCTCTCTTTAGTAACTCCGTCGTGTACTTCTTTCGAGTAATGTTGCCAGTTGGCAGGAAGACGAAAAAAGAGAAAAGTGAGTAGATTTGATTCTGTTTTTTTTTTTCCACTGTCACAAAGTGTCTTTTAGACCGAAAATAATTGTTTTGTTTGTCTACTGACATTTCATTGAGAGCTGAGGAATAATCCTGATAAAAAATCTCGCGAATAGTGGATAAAAAAATGATGATGAGCTTTGTCTTTGCAATTTTGTGCTCGACTCTTCGGCAAAGGGGCGAGAATGTTCACTCGTCCATGGTCGTCATGTAGTACACGAGGCTGGTGGGAAACTCGATTGTGGTCCATTGTAACGTGGAGCATTTGAAGTGAGAGAAAAAAAAAGATAAACAAAACGGAATAGAGAAAGAGAAAAAGGCATGGAGGATGAGAGAAAGAGCTCGTATTCTCTCAAAGCATTTGGGATTGTTCGATTCTACGTGCAATGCCTCCCTGTACTCGATTTTTTACCTCGACATATACAACCAGACACAATTCTCCTGCTGTATACAGCATGAAACTCTATAAAGTTATCAGGCCTAACTTGTACAATTGAATGGTGAAAGGAGTGAAAAATACGCCTTTTTCAATATCACCAACCGAACGTGTACGTATGCCACGCATCGACAAAACGAAAATGGCCTAAGTTACGTCTCTCCACACGCTTAATCGAGCGAGCTTAATCCTTCTGCCTTTCATGGACCGTATGTCCATGTGTATACGAACGTATATACGTTTACTCTGAACACATTGTACTCTACTCTCCAATCGAACCGATTGAAATGAACGAGCCTCCAATCCTCGTCCTTTGTCTCATTCTCTCTCTCTCTCTCTCTCTCTCTCTCTCTCTCTCTCTCTCTCTCTTTCTCTCTCTCTCTCTCTTTGTCTCTATTGCATAGTTCGATACACTGAACGTCGAAACGCACGATTAAATTCCATTGTGATACTTGAGTGATATTCGTTATCGATCTCAACACACGAGTTTCTACTATTTTCTCTTTTCGTCTATCTTTCCCTGCGTCGTTTCACAGCAAGACTTTTCTTCTATCGGGTCGATTTACGAGCTCTAACTTTACCGATACTCTGTTTTTTTTTTTATTCTTGTTTACTAAACGCATTGGAACAATTTTACTATCTAATTTAGTGATCGCCTATGTCTACACTTTTGACTATTAATCCTTATATTTGTCAGTCGTTTAATACCTTTTTTATTTCAATGATTTTTCTATTTATCAGGCTTTTCGTTATTTGGGAACGAATTATTCGAATTTAGATTGTTATTAGACTTCAAATTTTCCATTAATTAATGCTAAGTCATTTATTTAATTGATTCATTGATCAATACTTCGAAATGATGAGGTTTGACCTGAAATCGAACTGGAATATTTCTCTTTGTTTTTCTTTTGCGTCGAAACATCCTAACTATTAATTTGGCGATAGTGCGAAACTACGTATTCCACGAATATTTCGTTGGAGCTATCAAATTTCATCAATTAATTTCACTATTGTGCGAACATGATATCTCCGGCTCGAACCATTGGGAAACGGAAATAGTTGTTTTTTTTTTGCTTATTCATTAGGAGCATTTGCGAATCGGAGTCTCTTTAGTCAGGAATAAAATTTCGATAAATAGAATGCTGGGGAGTTGATTGAGGCTTAAAAATAATCGCTGGATCATAAAAGAGAATAGAACTTGAAAAAATCACAATAAGCTGAAAATAATTAAAAAATTGATCGTTTTTTCAATAAAGTTTGAATTTTACACAACACTAAAAACATAAAAAATTGTCAATCTCTTGAGAATAATAATTCATATCCAAAAAACTATAATGAGCCGAAAATAATAAAAAATTGAGAATTTTTTCAATAAAGTTTAAATTTTATACAATGATTTTTAACTTATTGTGCAATGGAAAAATTCTTTTTTCAAGAATTCGATTTTAATTGAAACCCTGGCCGGATCCCTGATCCGTGTTAAAAATTTTCCACGTTTGTGTTTAATTATTCAGTAATGGTGGAAAAAAATTTAATTTTGCGTTCAAAATGTGCCCCCGGTATTTAATTTCCCGAAGTCCATTTGGACGAATTGTTGTTACGAAAAATAATGAAACAAAAATAACTGAACCGCGTAACTCGATAGGGACTTTCAGTTTTTTTTTTATATTTCTGCTCCAGTTTATCGAGTTCAAGCAGACCGGAGGCTCTTCGAATATTCCATGCTACCGTATGAATAATTGCGTTTTGAATTACCTCGCTCCTTGCATTTCCGGGAGTAACGAGATGGGATACAATATTCTCGTGCGAGTTAAAACAGCGGGAATAAATTTCTGCTCTGAAAATATGGCTTTTCTTGATGCCTTCAAGTTGCATATTCTCACGGGAATCTCTTTCAATTTCCTTTTCTCTTTATTCACCATTTTACGAATTGGTGCCGACTATTTTATTCTCTTAGTTTGACAAAATGTGTGACATCAGGAAACGGATTTAAAAAGATCGTCTTATTTCCCATAATCCTCAATTACTTAGCATGCATTTTATTTTGAAAAATTATCCCTAATGAGCTAAAATTTCGCATCATTTTTATTGTCAATTCCCGCATTGGACCCGCATCGAAATTTCAATATTTATTCATCACTCATTACTCCATCGCCTTCGGAAATGTTGACATTACATACAAAAGCCCTGTTTTTCATTTTGTAAATAATGAAAAAACTGAATATCGTTGCAATTTCCAATAATTCAAGAATATTTAACTTTTTATTTATTTTTTAGATGTTTCAAAAGTCCGAAACTCTACCGTCAGCAATAAAATGTTTTTCCGATCAATTCTGCTAATGTTGATAATATTTTTTTCGAAATTTGTGGACGTTCGAAACAAATAGGACAACTTTGATTGTTGATTCGAATTTTTTGCAAAACTCGTCATGAAAGAAAAGTATTCATTATTTTGTACATTCACGAAACGTTTTTATATTCAAATTTTCAGAGTGATGCGCGAAGAACAGTATAAATGTGCCATTGTATGGCAAAAATGTTCGGATTCTCCGGTGCGAAACCAGATTTGCGTGGCGAATAAAAAATTGAGTGATTGTACGTGCAATTCTTGTTACTGTACAAAATTATTTGTGTTTTTGTCATTCGGAACATTCTGCATGGCAGTGCGAAACTTGATACGAATACTGATTTTGAAAAAATATAATTTTCGAAGTCGAGATCCACGAGCGAATAAATCATCAGTTGGGGACATTTTTCAAGAGACTTTTGTGCACGAAGCAATGTTTTTTTTTTTTTTTAAGGTTCTAACAACAATTTTGTGTGAAAAATTTGATAAATAAAAGCGGATTTTTGCGAATTTTTGTGGATTTTTGCGAAAGAATCGATTTTTAGAAATATTCCGAGAGTGTAGTTAATTAAAGAGATGAAATGTAAAAGAATTTATTTTTTTCAGATGTTGGGAGAAGCGTAAAGCATTTATCAGGACGGCGGATGTATACAAAAGCCCTGAAAGGTTCGTATTAGGTGTCGTCACGAGGTACACGACATTCTCAGGCGATAATGAAACTTCTGGCTTGTCTTCCGTAGAGAGACGTAATCCTAGCAGATGCCAGAGTTCGTACAATCATCCCCCAAACATCTACCAAACAGAGTGTACGATGGATGTGGAGTAATTCCACAGTTCGTCGAGGAATTAGTGCAAATCCTATGAGAGATTTTGTCCTTTCCTTTCCCCCCGTTTTTCCCTTTCCATTCCTCGGTCCAAGCATTGTGCGTCGTCAAAGAAATTAACGATGCTCTCGTTTCCCTGATTTCATTCTCGTTTGGCAAGGCTTAGTGTAATTATTTCTTAAAGGGATTTTAAAATGCCTCTTTCAGCATCGAATTGCTCACTTCGTTTTATTCAAATCTTTATAAATATCTGTGTATTTTTTCATTTTTTTTCCAACATTTTTCAAATAATTGGACGTTTTATCATTTTTATGGTAAAAAAAATGAAAATATTGATCAAATCAGCACGTGATTCAATTTATTTTTCGATAACGAAGTAAATGGTAAAAAATAATGACAGACTTGGTTGGTGATCATTTGATTATGAAAACTTCATGAAATAAGAAAATGTTTCGAAAATCATGCTGAAAAAATGTTTTTTTTTTGCTAAATAAAAAAATTCGAGTCTTTTTGACCCAAACCAAATGTTGGAAAATTTATCCGAATGTTTTCAATGAGTCAAAATTTCATCGGTTCGTTTTTATCTGCAGCTTGTTTCGAAAGTTGTCGACACAGAAATTGTACACTTCATAATTTTTCGTATCAAACCATTTTTCTCGGAATGTCATATTTTTTAGGAAAAAAAATAAAATTTTCATACCTGAATTTGGCTGTCCATTGCTGTTCGGGCGCGCGGATGCTGCACCGTCTCTCGCCTCGACTTCAAGGGCGTAAGCTCCTTGCTTTTCACGATCAAAAACTATTTTCGTTGAGATCCATCCAGTCGCCTGATCAATTTGGAAGTAATCTTTGCCCTCGTTCCTGCTGCTATTTACCACGTGATAAGTCACCTGCAAGACAAAAAAATTCATCGGTTTTTATTCCAATTCGTCTCATCAGACATTTTGTCTTATCTGGTCAAAAAGATCGATACGTCGTTTTCCAAATCGCGATTTTTCGTGACGAAAAAACGTACGAATGAAAAAATTTCATGTTTTTTTTTGGATAAAAAAAATATTCTCCAAAGCTCTCTAGAATTTTGTTTTTTCGTACTGATTAATAATTTTTTTGGATTTTTCATTTCTAACAATTTTCAGAACACATTTCTATAGAAAAAAGTATAAAAACCAATAATTTTTATCGAATTTTCATGTAATACTTGATTCGTTTGAATAAAATCGAAATAAAACCAACTAATCATCGAATTTCATTAATTGAGAAAAAAAATTATCAATTTTTACGATCGTCACACTGAAAAGGTTTCTTAACGGATTTATTTTTGAAGTTTATGATGCATTGTACAAATTCTATTGTATTATGTGTAAGCATATATGGATGTTTACCAAGTTATTGGGAGAAGTTCCATCTTTATCGATAGCATTCACTTGGGTGACGTTGCTTCCAATGGGCTCACCCTCGAGAACAGTTTCTTGCTCGCGCTCGGTGAACAATGGAATCTCGTCGTTGACGTCCTCTAGAGTGATGTGGACAGTGGCTTCCGAAGCCAGTTGCTGGGCACCGTTGTTCTGATGGCCCACAAAAGATAAGGCAAACGTTCATTCAATGTTATCTCGTCTTTCAATGAATTTTTATCTTAAAATGCACTATTTTTCGTTAAATGAAGTCATTAGAAAATTATATCATCAAGAAGTAATTGGACAATTTGATTCAAAACTGTTAACAATTCTTTTTCGCTATTCAACAAATTATGGAATAAATAATTATTTTTAATAGGTTTAAATTCAAAAAGTCAACAAAACAAAAACCCAATTTTCATAATTATATGCAGCCAAGACTTTTTTCATTCCGAATAATTGAAAATTAATTGATTTCATTCAATTTCTATTGCTCATTCATGATAATTGTTGCAAAAGGTACCAGCAAATTGAAAAATACTTTGACACTTTTACTGGATCAGAGAAGAGCACGTGAAATTATTAAAATTATTTTAATAATTATGTTAAAATTGATATTTAACTTTAAATCCATTGATGTAAAGAATTTCGAAAATGGAAGTTCACTTTAAATCAACTTTTTAACTTAATTAACTCAATCAAATTAATAATAAATTTACTTTTCGATTCTGAATATGTCACTAAAGAAAATAAAGTGAAAATAAATCCACGACAAAGAAAGTTGAGCCAAGAAAGGCACAATTTTGAAAAGCTTTTTATGAATCTTTTAACGTGCTCATCAAAATCCTTCGTTTATTCTGACGAAAAAACCACAAATTCCTAAAACCATTTGTCAATTAGAGAAAAAAGTATAAATGGTGCTCACCTCGACACGTATAGTCAAATTGTATTCCTTGATACTTTCGTAATCGAGTTGATGGTTGACTTTGACATCAGCCCAGGTAACATTACCTTCGGATCGTTGTTGGAGATAAAAAGTGTGAAGTTTGTTGGTTTGTGCAGTTGATCCGGGCATTAGCCGATAAAAAACCGTAGGATTATTTTCGATTCCAGAGCTGTTTGGGGCATACGAGGAAGAGTGTCATTGTCATGAAAAGCATTGAAAGTAAATAATCAACGAGTATAGCTTTTTTTGGTTGTTGTTTGATTTCTTAAGAACTTGACTAAATTTGCGTAATGTTACGAAACGGAAACAGAAACGAGAACGTAAATATCCCTACTTTATTATAATTATATGAATATATAATTATAATATATATATATATAAACATCATTTATTTTATCGTAAAGAAATAATTAATTATCATAATGATCATCATTATCATATCCACGTAATATCGTTTATATATATATATTTATATTTATATATGTGAAAACGATTTTAACAAAAATATTCCATGCGAGACACGTGATAAAATGAATAAACGTTTTACCAAAAAATCTTCTAGTCAATATAATAACGATAACACATCTAATTTACGTTTAATTAACGAATTTACCTAACTTCTCATCCGACATGTATATCCACAATTCTAAATTACGCAGATTTTTCTGATTGATACTTTTCCTTTTGTTTGTTTTTTCGTTTTTTTTTTACTTATTATTCCATTTTTTTCCTTTCATTTCCCTTCTGTCGTATTTCACGTCTTCGTATATTTCTTTTCCGTTTCCAACGGCTGTTAGAATAGAAACTGCCCCCGTTTGTTAAACCTCTATTTAAGCGAGAGAGAGAGAGAGAGAGAAAGAGAGAAAGAGAGAAAGAGAGAGAGAGAGAGAGAGAGAGGGGGAGAGAGAAAGAAAAAGATTTTACATAGATAAAGGATGAAAGAAAAAGAGAGCGAAAGAAATAGTCACACACGCGATCGTACACCTAGTGTAGAGACTTAATAGCAACACTTTATCTAGTCTAGAACAATCAAGGCAGCTTTTTCAACACGTATTTTTTTTTGTTCGATTTTTTCGTATTCGACCAATCCAAATTTGTTTATTGATCGACTGGAATTCATTGACTTTTCGTGTTTCCAAAAACATTTTTGTCGAATTGTTTGATTTCTATGGCTTCGTCCCGGACGATTGAGAATAATTCTACACTGTTTTTACTTAATTAATTTCTTGGTCGGTTTCCAAGACTCAATTTTTTCTTCTGTTTCGAATATTTAGAAAAAAATAAGTTTGTTATCATTTTTATTGACGAAAAATTCGATAAATGATACGACAAAGGAATTCAATTTTTGATCGTTGAAAATATTTTCGAAATAAAAAAAAATCGAATGAATAAAATATTTTTTAATGGGAGTTTCCTTCAATCAAAAACAGTGTAAAATATCCCATTTAATTTTTTTTTTTGTTTTTTTAGAAGAATGAGCTAATAAAATCAGCGAAATTACTCGCATCAAGCGAGTTATTGATTTTCTAATAAAAACATTACTCCGGAACGGTAAGTCGTTAATGCTATACTGTAATCTTAATGATTTCATGTTTCCATGTTCGATTGTTAGTCGCTCTAAAGCGTGACGTAAATCGCGTGCTGTTCATTGATTTTGCAATAACTTAATTATCGATTGATCATATGTGCGAGTGTGTTAGTATTGAATACACTAATGCTCGGTGTATTAAATAATAGTACGAAGAAACATTTGTCCTAATGAGTAAAAAAAATAAAAATTTTAGTAAATAAATTAAATAAAAATAATAAAAATAGTCGAAATTTCGACGTAACCCGTAAGCCCATTTTTGCTCAAGTACAGAACTCGTTGCGATGGATTTAACTGCTTTGCTGGCTTGTATATGAGACTCTGGAGAAGGAAAATGGTAGAGCGGATGAGAGGACGGAAAGATTCGGTCAAGATAGAGCTACACAGACGTATTTGAAGGCCTGATAGATTTTTCAAGAGAGATCAATATCAAAAGAACGAAGAGGGAGGAAAAAGAGAAGAATAAAATAGTAAAAGGTCGGGTCCAGACGAAGTAAAGAGGATAATTAACCATAAATTCCCAGGAGTCGATGCTACGGAACGAACAGTCCTTGAATCACCATCATCAGCAATTCATATATAAATATATATTTATAAATAAATTAATCATTTATATTCATCTAAATGGTTCATTTTAATGTCGATAAAGATTCATTTCGAAATGCCAGCTAATTGAGTGTTCGTGTTAAACTTATCCATGTTATCGATCGTTTCAATTAATTACCAATTGATTTCCCTTCTTTATGAACCATTTTCGAAACACGATCGAAGAGGAATTTTCAAAATTCTGTCTTTTCAATTGATTTGCGCTGCAGTCAACTGTTTTTTTTTTTTTTTTTTTTTTTTTTCGAAAACTTTACACATACGTCAAATATCTGAGTCTAAATTTATTTCATCGAAAAACATCCGCGACCGAATTTGTTTGTAATAAAAATAAGATCGCAAAAAAAAAATTGTCCACAATGAAACTATAAATTATTTTCTAATCCTGATCATTATTTACGAAATATTTTCATACTATTTATTATAAGAGCCCATAAAATTTGATTCATCAAAATACTTTTTAAAAGATTGAGACAAAACCCTCAGAAATGACGATACCGAAGGTTTGTCCCATTTTTTTTAACCCTGCAAATCGAGCAGTTCATAATATTGTCTAGATTAATTTTATTATCATCAGAGAAATTTATTTCACGATTTTTCAGTGCAAAATAACTTATCGAAACACACATACGTCAATTTTTGTAAATACGTTTTAAAACATAATTTCCAGCTGCAATGATCTTGCTTCACAGATAAATAATAATTTAGAATAGGTTCATATGCACTTTTGGCAGCTCAAGGTGACACAGCGCGTCTCTAATGGTCAAACAACGACGCACAATGTTCATTTATCGTTTTCAAATTCGAATGAAATAAAACGAAGTAAAAGAAAAAGAAAAAAATCATTTCCTGTAGTTTTTTTAAATTTAATTTGTTTTTTTTTTTTTTTTCGAAATCTACGAAAACACTACGGCCTCGAAAACACTAAACTCAACGCAATGATAAAGCCAACTGACGAAACATGCCCAAAAATTAATACGGCATTCAGTATAATGTTCGACGTTCTATATTCAATACGCTAATTTTTGGCGGCAAAAAATGTATTTAAAAAAAAAAAAACGAGAATGTCAAAAACCGAAAATGTTCTTCGACGTGTCGTTGAATTTACTTTTTTTTTTATAAGACATCGTCAAAAATCAATTTTACGACGATGACGTAAAAAAAAAAAAAAAATGGTCAAGGAGGCAAAACCAAAAAAATGTCGCTCGCAATTAAACTCGCCTCTACTTCGTTGCCATTCTTCTGCGATAATTCAACAAACAAGTACAGGTATATCGTAAGGATACACAAATCTCGAAAGACGACGATTATACGAATCGTAATACTTGGACTTTGAAATAAATAAATAAATAAAATAATAATATATTAATGAATTAATACTATTTTCCTCGGATCGGCAGGCAATAATTTTTAACGAAAATAAAACTCAACGAATCAAAGGCAAATTTGAGATTTAAAAAAAAAAATAATGAATATTCGTCAATTTTGAAAAATATCAATCATTATAAATACAATTTTTTTATCGAGGTGTCAAGATTTATGGGATACAGTGGGATTATATTGGGTTCTGTCAGGAAGCATCTATGTCGAAGCATGCCCAAAAAACGCTTACGGCACATATAGTTTATGTATCAAACTATCAAGAATGTTTTTTTTGGGAAAATTCTGATGCGATTTTCCATCGTTTCACTAAAAAAATATATATATATATATATTTATATATATATTGTGGTTTTTTTTTGGCTTCTAATTCATTGCTTTGTCGACATGTATATTTTGCCACGGAAGAGGTGAACAGACGATTACGGAGAGAGAGAGAAAGAGAGAGAGAGAGAGAGAGAAGGTAAAAGAGTCGAGGGGAAAATGGTGTTTGTGAGATATTTATTGTGAGGGTGGCAGTGGGTGAAGTTGGTGAAGTCGTTAGCAGTGATTGATGATACGTTTATTTGTTGAAAGTGGCAAAAAAAAAAAGAAATAAAAAATAAAAATCACTCCTCGTAAGCCAAATTAATTATTCGGAAAACCATTAATTTTGCATGGATACCCAACCAATTTGCTAAAGTTTAAAAAATAATAATCCTCACTGACCTGTTTTTTGTGACCAAAAATATGAAAAAAGTATAAACCTGGACATTTGACTTGTCGTGAAATTGATGGATTCAACAAATACCCATAAACTTTATTCTCTAACCCTTCATTGGCACACTGGGTCATATTGACCCCAACTCATTTTTCGGCTTCAATTATCTGTACCCCAAAAAAATTTCCACTGGCTGCCAGCAGCTTTTCACTGAAACTAACGATGTCATTATTTCGAACTTCAATCAAAACGAGTTGAATGTCAACAGTCCATTTTTTTTTGGTCACAAGTATAGAAATCAACAATTTACTCTCTAGACTGAAACTGGAAGAAAAAAAAACAAAACAAAAGAGAGCAAAAGAGCAATTAACGACGAAACAAAATTAAAAAATGTTATTACCAAATTCATAATATTTTAAAAGACTCCGTAAAAAAAAGGCTCATGTACACATATTTCCTTTGTGAATAAATTTATCCAAATGAATCGTTTACATTTTCATAGACAAATTTAATAATTAAACAATTTTTCAACCACAAAAACTTGAGAAACTCCTCGTCTCCATTAATTTCAAAATCACGTGTAACCAAAAAGTCTATAAAATTTTCGACCCAATCACCAGCAATTAAATAAAAAAATCCCCAACGAACAAAAATATCTTTAAAATCCAAATTGTTCTTTCCAAAAAATGTATTGTCGGATATTTATTAGTTTCGTGAGTGCAAACAAAAAATCCATAAATGTGGTTCGTGTTCGTGGATATCGGTGAGGAATGGTCTGAGAAAAAGAGAAAGAGAGAAAGAGAGAGAGAGAGAGAGAGAGAGAGAGAGAGAAAGAGTTCTGTAGAGGTTTTGGAAGATAAAAGTATAAGTTTGAGGGGGCGGGGTGTGGGGTGGGGGAGACGAAGGTGGCGAGGGAGGTGGGGTAATATGATAAAAATATTTGTTGGTGGGGCTTATATCGTACACAATATCAATTAACGTGCACAAGAACAATACTGCCACGAGATTGCGTGCAGGGCGGGTTCGTGCAGCCGCACGGAGCATTTAACAGCTTTTAGGTGACAGACCTGGCTTTAACAGACACAACTCTAGCCCCCACGGGCGTGTTCTCTTTACAGCTGATCGGGCCATACACTACGTGGTCCCATACGGGCGGATTATTAGCGCGATCCACAACGTCAATTTGAACCTCCACGTTTCTTGACAAGGCAGGGTATCCCTTGTCCTCTGCCTTCGCCTCCAGCTTGTATGACTCGCGCTATACGAGACCAACCCCCAGGTAACACAGTAGAGTGTGTGTTTCGTGTGCGTTACGACAAACGGAAAAAAGAAAAAACAGCGAAGGTTAGTCTTGACAAGGGTTGATCGCGATGTATTAGCGTCCACAGGGTAATTCTCTTTGTTTTTTTTTTGTTTTTTGTTTTTTTTCAATCTTATTGTCATTGTGGTTGAAGAATTTTCGTCCCCTCGCTGCTGCAGTTTTTCGTGCTTCATTTTTAATATTCTCTTGTCATTTTGTTTTTTTTTTTTTTCCCATTAAAATCATCCTTTCCTTCGTAATTGGGAGAAGAACAAAAAATCGTAACGTGTTTCCCCGCAGCATCATCGACATCCATGGCAGATTCGTTGGTGTATTCTTTTCTTTTTTTTTGTCACAAAAAAAAAACAAAATAACAGAACGAAGCGAAAAAAATGCTCGTCCCAGCATCGTGTATATGGATATTTATAAAATTTATATATATATTCGTATATATATAACATATATATTGAAAAAAGACAAAAATCGTGAGCTCCAACGTTTGTCATCGGCCCGAAGAACACTCTCTCTCGACCTCCATCGAGAACTCCTCGAACGACGCTATCGCCACACTCCCACGCACCTGTAGTATTTCATTTTCATTGTTTGCCTTTTTTTGCCTATTTTATTTAAGTTTGTTTTTAAATGTTATTATATGTGTGTATATTAAAATATGCATATGATGTAAGTTTCGTTAATAAACTCGTGTGACCTGCTTTTCTGCATCCTCATAAAAAAAAATTCTCGCATCAGATCTGTTGTTATATTATTTTTCGTTGCTTATTTTTATTATGTTGTTGTTGTTGTTGTTGTTGTTGTTGTTGTTGTTGATGATGTTGTTTTCTTTGAATTACAGCAAATCTCGAACAAGAAGAAGAAGAAGAAAAATAGAGGTCTGGGTTGGGATTATAGGGCTTAGAAGAAGATGAAGAAGAAGAAGAAGCGACGGAGAAGGAACCCTGATTATTGTGCGTCCCTAGTGGACACTTTTACTCGAACGCATCAAATTTTTATTTTTCTTTCCTTCTTTTTATATCGGTTTTTACCGCGCTCTTATTTCAACTCAATATCCTCGTACACTTTTTTTTTTTTTGCACCTACAATTATTTCGTCAAATATTGCACGTCAATGTCATTTATTTTAATGACAATCCTAATCATGCTTAATTCTTTCTCGGTTTGTTTTTTATTCTTTCGTACACCCGGATCCCTCGGTCGCGTCACCCGCATCACATGTCTTACCATCATTTTCTAGCCTGTTAGTCAATTTTTTTTTATTACGATTATCGTTGGTCGAGAGAAAAAAAAACCCTCGGAATTATTTTCTGACGCAATATTACGAATAATTATTCACATTTTTCTCGTAATTATATTTTTCTTCGAGTAGTTTTGACAATAAATTGAAAGATTCTAGAATTATTCTTCACAAATCATCGTAAATGACAAATGATAAAACTTAAAAAAAAATCAATCAAGGATTTAATTATTTTTTAATAATTATTCATCAAATACGTTAGAATAAAAAACCTGCCCAATTTTTGTTTTTCACTCGAAAAGCGTGGACTCCTATTTGGTCACGTTAATTCGGTTGTTCATCCGATTTTCAACGCTTCTGACGGAGCGTACGTGTGAGAAAAGATCATTCGTCATCATTTCGAGCGAAGTATACGTTAATAATTATCAGACACCCACATCCCCTTGATTTTTTTTTCTCAACATTAAATTATGCTGGTACACGTAAAAAATTATAGATTTAAAAAAATAGACTGACGTTTCTTTCTTTTTTTGTTTCTTTTTTTCAAGAATCGTGAGCTCTCACAAACACGCACACTCCCACGCACACACACCGCGCTTAACCATACGTGCTTAGAGAAAAAAAAACGTATACATATATATTTTATTAAGAACTATTGTCATCGTGACTTTTTGGCATAAAGTCACAAATTATATGATATATATATGATATACGTGTGTGTATATACATTGTCGAGACGAAAGATGAAGAGAAATAGAGAAAGATATAGAAAGAGAGTGAAAAAAAAAAAAAAGTTGATATTTTTTCGATATAAAAAGATAGAGATTAAAAAAATATATGTTTTTATAATAAATAGCACTTTTTTGTTGGTAAATAGACGTGAAAATAATAAGACGTAAATAGAGAGACATATTAAGGGTGAAAATTTGTTTCTTTCTTGGCTTTTTTTTTTGTTAATCTTTTTTTTCGATTTTTTTTGTTTTTTTTTTTTTTGTTTTTAAATAAAGAGAGCACTGCATGGCACGGCACGGCATGTCTTGTTCTTGTTCATGTCGTGGCATACAAACCTGGCTTTCACCGACGTCACTACAGTACCCACTGTGACATTTTCTTTGATGTGAATGGGGCCGTATACATTCAGATCCCACAGAGGAGGTTTATTGTTTCTGTCTACGACGTCTAACTCAACGTCCACGTCTGCGTACAAGACTGGTGTCCCTTTGTCGGATGCCCGCACTCTCAGGCGATACCTGTCTCGCTATTGGCAAAACATTGGCCGTCAACTTTACACGACAATTTTTTTCAAACCTGTGTTTGTGTTTGTTTTTCATTTTTTTCGCTCAATATTCATTTTTTTTCTTTGTTTGTTTTTTTTTTCTTTTCGTTTGTTTGTTTGTTCTTCTTTTTCATTCGTTTTCGTGCAGCTATCTTTCGGTCAATCGCGAGTGCCTCGTGGAAAACGACACTTATTATGAATATCTTTTTTTATAGTCGAACCGGTTTTGGTTTTTCTTGTTTTTTTTTGTTCTGTTTTTGCTTTGAACTCTTTTCTTGTGAGGACTTCTTTTCAAATTTTCACTTACGTTTTCGCGTTCAAAATTCTAAGCAATTTTATCCCGGGAATTTAATTGTTTCTCTTCTTTCTTTTTTCCGATATAAATTCTTGTTACACACGATTATTCGGATTTTGAAGCTTTTCGCGACAAATATCGAAGTCAGACTCCAACTCTTTTTCATGACTTGGTACTTTTTTTTATTTCTTTTTTAATTAATCACAAAACTTGGTGACGAATGAAATTTCGTTTTGAATCCAATCGAGTGTCTTTCTATGATTTATCGTCCGAAATTTTAACACCGAGTGGACTTTATTTTGACATTATTATTCAAGAAACAAATTTAATCATTGAGGAATCTCGCTCGTATAAAATTTTTCGCATTAAAAATCATTTCTTACTTGAAAACCATGTTTCTTTTTGCAACTTTTCAGAGCAGAGTCCCACTTCGAGATATTAAACGAAATTGTGAAAACAAAATTTGTCGAGTTTCGGCAAAATGTATTTTTTATTTACAATTTGTAAGAAACAAAAAAATATGGAAGATCGACTGAAAGATTTGAGCGAACGAATTCACTATTTTGTTTGATACGAAAACTCATGACTCCATGAAACATAAATGACTCGAACTGGCCAAGTTTCAATATATATTTCGTCCGCAATAAAAAATAAAAAATTCAAAAAACGTACTCGACACCGTGAAATTGGACAAATATTTTCGAATCGAAAGTAACAAGGTTCGTTCAACCGAAATTCAAACTTCACTAGAAATTTTTAACGATATTGAAATCTTCAAAAAACGTGTATAAAAAGGTAGGTATCCAATCGATATTTTTTTTTTTTTTTCCAACCCTTAGCCTTTCGATTGACTGGCCATACAATTTCGTTTGTTTTTTTTTTTTCTTTTTTTTTTATATACATACATACATATATGTGTATTTCTGGAACACTCAAACGTAATTAATAACATACACGTACAGAAGAATAAAAAAAAAAATAATAATAATAATAATACTTTTGATAAATTCCCGCAGTACTAGTAGCGGTGATTTTGCAAACGAATCATTGGATTATTGTGATGTGACGAATATAATAATACTGGTGCAGCTGGCGATACTAATTTCATTGGCTTATATTATATTTATATATATAAATATATGAATATATCAAAAAAAATATATATATATATATTTATATAAATTTTATATATAGTAACGATATATATATATTTTTTTTGTATATTTTTTTCATAAATTATATACATATATATTTATTTGTATTGGTGCGGCTTGCAAAATACAATCTACTGCGTATTTATATAAGTACATATAAACAGCATATATGTAGGTCGTTATATAATTTATTATTTATTCACATACACAAGAATACTAAGGCACGATGGATACCTACGCAACATCGCGAAATTTCGAATAATTTGACCATTCTCGGAAATCAAAAAGCCTGGAAATGCAGCTTTTTTGTTGTGTGTTGTTTATTTTTATTTTTTTGGTAAATCTTTATTTTCAATGGCAATTATTTTGCTTTGACAAAAGACGAATTAGTTTTGAAGTGTGAAAAATTAATGGGGGAGATTTTGCTGTGAAAAGCCGATTATTTTGGTGAATATTATCGACAAAATATTATCAAATATTAACGAGATTTTTGTTGGTTCAATTTGTCAACGAAATTTGATATTGAAATGAATCGAATTTCGTTGTTATCCAACAACATTTTGGAGACCAAATTTGATCAGTTGATTCACCATTTTCAATGCAAAAGTTTATACGATATTTTAATCAATTTGGGCTTCACGTTAGATTTTTATCGACATTTTTTATTGACTAATTCGTATTTTCCAACTTTTACTTATTTTTTGCGTCAAAGGATTCTCTCAGAATGTCGAGCTTGTTAATTTTAAAATAATAGCAGTTTGTTTGTAAAATTTTGATTTTTTTTCAAGTTTGTTTAGACCAACTTTAGTCATTGACGACAAAACGTTGGAGCAACAAAAATTGCATTGTAAAATGAATTTTGATGTTCTCAGAATGGTCTAAATTTCGGGTCGCGATTGAATTCTTTTGGTCGCTCAAATCCTCAGTTATTTCACGAAATCCATGAATGGGTGTGTGTTTATTTTTATTTTTTTCAATTTTTTCAACGAACAAACGAAGATCACGGGTGAACATATTTGACCAAACGATACGTCGTGTGTATTTGATGAAAACGAGAACGAATTGAAAAAGAAAAATGATTTTTCCAAGACCAAGCCGATCGATACGAACGAACGAAAAAAAATGAATACAAAAATTGTCGTTTTATACTGATAAACAATATAATAGTCACGACGAATTACGATCCACATGATAATGTTGACCGAGAAAATAAATCATCATTAAACAAATCATAAATTTATAGAATAAAAAGTAAAAAAAAAAAAAAAAAGTAGAAAAAAAACGGATTAGAAATCAAATCGATACACAAGACCACGCGAAACACAGAAAACTTTCCTACTTACGGGAGGATGGCTCTTTTTTTTTTTTGTTCATCATCGAAATCCAAAGAAAGTAAATGGTGCAATAAACACAAAACATAAACAAATAATAATAAATAAAAAATTAGTAAGAAATTTTTCTTTCGCTTCTGCTTAATTTTTCTTTTCTTTTGTTATTTTCTTTTTTGTCTTTTTTTGCTCATACGAAAAAAAAGGAATGCAGGCAACACATGCAAGCAGAATATATGCATTTAAAGAGGCGTTGGGAAAACGAGGAAAAGGTTGTTGGTTCGTTTTCGGTGCGGTATAGCGTTTACGTTTTTTTTTTTTCACTATTTTTCTTGTTGTTGTTGTTGTTGTATTTTTTTTTCTCCTTTTTTTTTTGCACTTTCGGTCGCGATAGTTTTTTCCCCTTTTTTGTCACACGCGTACCCCAAGCATGCGGGGGGGGGTACGATCGTGCGTGTATTGTTTTCGGTAATTCGAAAAAAGGAAAAAATCAAAAAAATCGAAAAATTGAAGAAAAAAAAAGGAAAAAAAAATGATGTTGAATTGAAAAAAAAAATTGGAAAAAAATGAAAGAAAACTTGAAAAAAAAAAAAAAAAACAAAAATACGGTTCACCAAATGGTACGAGGATCGCCTGATTCTCGAAACTTCTTTGATTCAACGACACTCAAAAACCGATGGACGTTTTGCGCAAAATCATTCTAACCACAGTCTCCCCTTTTTCACGAATTATCGAAGTATTTATCAATATTTACATATATATGTATATATATATATATTCATATGTATGTATTAACAAATATACATATATATATTAATGTTTTTTTAATATCAACAAATATAGATGTTTTTTTGAAAAAAATGTTCGCATCGACGTGTTTGCATCTGTTTGGTCACATACAATCGGGTATGCTGCCCCAATCACAGAAGAAAAAAATGTCACACCACGCGACAGCTCTCTGCTTAAGATCTACACGTACACGCTCTCGATCAAAAAAATTCTCATCGTACTCGAGCTTCTTTTCTTTCTTTGTATATAGTATTTTTTTTTCTTTTTTTTTTTTCGTTTTTTCTTGCTTTTTCTTTTTTCTTTGCGACTATTACCGACAGGGTTGGGGCGAAAGATAAAAAGAATTAGAGAGACAGAGAAAGAGAGAGAGAGAGAGAGAAAGAGAGAGAGAGAGAGGGAGAGAGGAATATCGTTTTTGGCAGATTTAAAAAGAGTGGGATAATTGTTTAGCCATTTTTTTTTAACGAAATTGTTTTTTGGAATGGAGGAGAGGACAGGAATTGAGAAAGAGAGAGAGAGAGAGAGAGAGAGAGAGCGCGAAGAGAGTAATTAGCGAGCGAGAGAGAAAGAGAGAGAGAGAGAGAGAGAGAGCGAGAGCGCGAGATCCTTTCCTGTAAAGGAATCAAAAAACACATTCATATAAAATATGCAAGCATGTTCAAAAAATCGTTCACTTTTTTGCTTTTTTCTTTTTTTTTTTTTTTTTTTCTTTCTCTGTATGTTTTGTCTGTTTGTTTTGTTTATCTTTAAATGTATGATGCACCACAAAATGCGTAGATATATTGTTGAAGTAGACCGTACGTGGGGCTCAAAAAATGTCGTTCCCACCTGCTCCTGGAAGTTCAAAAAACATCACTTCCCTTTTGAAAAACATTCACATTAGTAGTTTATTATTTTGTTTGTTTGTTTTTTCGTTTGTTTCTTTTTTTTTTTGGCGGTTACAAAAAAAATGGTTATCGGTATTATTAGTTAATTTGTTATTGGTTGTTATTATTATTATTTGTTATGTTATTAAGGCGATAGGATTTAAGTTTCGTTTGATTGTTTTTTTTTTCTTTTTTAGCTCGGCCTAATGTCGCTTTTTTCGTTTTGTTTTGTTTTGTTTTTTTTTTTTTTTTTTTTTTTTTAAATGTATTTATCACACAGAGGATACAAAAATATCAGGGTTTCGATGATAAAGTGGAAGGAGAATATTTCATTTTCGTCCGAAATTCGCGAACTGGCGAAAAAAATTCGAAGGGTGTAAAAAAAACGCGTTTCCGAATGTTTTTCTTCGTTTTTTTTTCTTTTTTTCTTTACGAATATGAGAGACAGTGAGAGAAAGAAAGAGTGAGAGAGAGAGAGAGAGAGACAAAAGCGATGGATTTTATTAAATTACGTCTGAATACACGCAGGGTCGAAATAAATATGTTTTTTTTTACTACTGCGGTATTCGCAAATTTGACGAATAATAATCGCGTCAAGTGAAAGAGAAAGATAAAAATATGTATAGATATTTTTTTCTAAATAAATATACATATGCGAAGATAAATATAAAAAAGTGTGTGTTTATTATCGATTTTTGTCGCTTTTGTTATTGGAAAAAAAAAAGTTGGCCCGAATTGGTTCATTTTGATTCAGGTACTGTGAAGCATTGTTTATTTTTTTTTGTAGTTTTTTTTTTTTTTTTTTTTTTTTCAAAGGAAATCAGGCAGAGCTAAGTATATATAATTTACCATAGTGAACACATTGTGCATTTCAACGGGAATAATAAATATTTCTATACAAGTGCCGTAAAAACGAAACTCAGCTTCGTTGCAATGTATATCTATATATATTTATATTAATTATATGTAAATATATAAATATATATGTATATACAGGAATATAAATATATATATCGAGTGTTGAGACAAACAAATGATCGGTCATACGTAATTTCATTAGTATAGGCGAAAAAAATTACTTTTTTTTTTTCTCTCCCGATTAATTTAGCGAAAATACATAATAAATACGAATTCGTGGTTAATGAAACGCAAGTCAACGGAAACAGTAAAACAAAAACGAAAAAAAAAAAAAAAACAACGTCGGCATAAAGTGTACACTCAATTTTTAATTTATGATAATTTTATAGTATGGACTCTACGCAGTCTAGCCACGAACTTGGAATACAATAATAGTTTGATTCTTTCGAAATTTTTTGTAAAAATTTTCATCTTCACGATTTTTCGAAATTTTTTTTTTATGAAAAAATTTCATCTTTTTTACGGCTTTTCGAAATTTTTTGTAAAAATTTTCATTTCTACGATTTCTCGAAATTTTTTATCAAAATTTTCATCTTTAAGATTTTCCGAAACTTTTTATAAAAATTTTCATCTTTACGGTTTTTCGAAATTTTTTGTAAAAATTTTCATCTTTACGGTTTTTCGAAATTTTTTGTAAAAATTTTCATATTTACGATTTTTCGAAATTTTTTATAAAAATTTTAATCTTTACGATTTTCCGAAAATACGATTTATCGAAATTTTTTATGAAAATTTTCATCTCCTTGCAGATAAATGATTTTTTTTAATAGGTTTTTATTTTTATAAAATTTTTGGTTTATTATGTATTCCAAATCGTTTTGTAAATATGTAAACATATGTATATGGATAATAGCCGTTAATAAATATGCTGCTAAAAGAGATAATTATTATAGACAAGCGCAATGAAAAGTTACTCACGTCGAGAGGCTTCTTCAATACGATCCAACCAGACTCCGGCTGAATCTCAAAGTAATCCAGACCCTGGTCTTTATTCGGCGAACTCAACGAATATATTATTGCGCCATTGTTATCCGCGTCCTCGTCGGATGCCGATACCCTCAATATGTTCGTTCCAGCGCTTGCGTCTTGTTTCACGTTCTCGACGTATTTCTGTTTGTGTATTTTGTTTTTTTTTTAATTATTTTTATTGGTATTCATGTTTCTTTGGATTTCTAATAAAGGTCAATTCGATATTTTGTCTAAATGTTGCTCAATCACACTTCTTTGATTTATTGAACATCATTTCTTTCAGTTTGTTTATTTAAAAAGGTACGATTCGTTCTCAGAGGTCAAGTGAAAGGTTAAGTTCGAAAAATACTCTCGACCATTCGAATTAGTATTGAAAATTCATATTTTTCAATCTCTTGATCAATTTTGTTAAGATTTTGGGAATAATTGATTAAAGTATCAATTCACAGAATAAAAAAAAATTCAAGACCCTCAGTTGGAAACGTTTTCATGATCGATCCTCGTTAAAAACTCTCGACTTCGAAATTCTCTCGAACGGTTTTCGAAGAAAAGTTAATAAAAACCAACAAAGCCATAGAGTTCGTGGATTGTTTTTCGACTTTTACATTGAATTCGATGAATTATTAAGAATCGTCAAAATTATGTGAATGAAAAAGTGCAGGGTTGAAAATGAGGCTCACCTGACGATCGAACAGAGGTGGATTGTCGTTGACGTCGGTGATCTCAACCGTGAAAGAGCAAACTCCCTCGAGTGAAGGTTCACCCTGATCGGTGGCTTTGACAGTAACCGACACAAACTTTCCATCGTCACCTTCACGATCGAAAACCTTGAAACAAATTCATACAAATTATTATTCTACCTCTGAATGACAAAAATCAATAAATTGTGCTGTCAGAAAAACACTTTTTCCACGGACGTGAAAAAAAAATAGTACGCTGTGTACGAAGCAGGCAAAGTGAGACTTTCGCCGCGCGCGGCGCTAGTAGTAGTCCAGCTGTGCCTCCGAGGTGCGCACACGCGGTTCTTTACGTAAAAACCACGTTTCCCAGCTTTTTCGAGTGTGTTTACGAAACTTAAGGAGGTTCGATCGTTTCTCATGCGTTCGATAAATTACAAGTTTAATTGTTTAAAATTCGTACGAATCTTGTCAACACTCATACTCAACCGTGGGTAAAATTTGAGGAAATTTAACCGTTTAGAAATGGAGTTATTAATTGTAAAATATCGTCGTTTTTTCGTAACTTCCCATAAGACCTCGTGTTAAAGTTGCGATTTAAAACACTGAATATCTCGATTACCAGACGGTGAAAACTTCTCAAATTTTTCACACATTATAATCCGACGCTCAAGAAGATTCACGCAAAATTTCAAAAAACTATTTTGGAAAAATTGTATTCGATCATTTTGCCTTTACTTTGTTTATACTTTCCGATTGTGGCGATCGAACCTCGTTGAGTAGATTTTTTAGCATCTGTCGAGGTGGATAAATGGCCGAAGAGAAAGGGAAATATGAGAACCAGCAGATTTTTAGCTCCCAGGACTAAAAAGTGCAATTTTTCACAAAATGTAAATTCCAATGGGCGAAGCCCTTGGAAAAATTAGCGAAACTTTTGGTCCTTTTCGTTGCTTCAAAACAATTGAAAATTTCGTTAAAAATGTTTCATTGAATATTTTACCTTGTTAGTTAAAACTTGGCCAGTCTCTTCGTCAACAGTAAATTTTGTTCCTTTTTGATTCGGTTGTTGGACAATAGAATATTTGACCTGTCCGTTGACCCCTTTGTCCTCATCGGTTGCTTGGACTTTAATCACTGTGCTGCCGTTTGGCGCACCTTCTTCGACTTTGGGCGAGTATTTAGCGCAATCTTTAAAGACTGGTTTGTTGTCATTGACGTCCGTTATAAAAACAACAACGACTGCGGTGCTCGTATGAATATTTTTGTTTCCATCCGGACAACAAGCCCCGTCGTCAAGAGCTGTCACGTTCAATTCATACTTGTCGCGATCGAGAGTTATCGCATCGCCGTGCAAACGTATTACGCCGGTTATTTCTTCAATAACAAATTGCCCTGACGATGTTTTGTCACCGACAAAACCAAAGCGTACGTTGTCGCCGTCCTTGTCCGATGCAACGACCGTCGTAACGAGAGTATTCGGCCCAGCGTTCTCATCAACATTCGGCGTGTAAACCTGCTGTGAAAATTTTGGCTCCTCGTCGTTTTTGTTCTTTGTGTATATTCGAACCGTTGCTGTTCCCGATTTTGATGGATCTCCTGAGAATTTTGTTATCATCGTTAAACCATCGAAAGTTACCAATCGAATCCACTCGGGACATTTATTTATTTTTTAAGGTCACTTTTTACGTCGAAACGTCAAAGTCGAATGATTTCTTTTGATTTTATCAAAACAGACAAAAATGTCAGATGATTGAACTTAATGTTCAACATTTTTTGAAGATGCTGATGTTTTTGCTGCTATTTCTTTTGGAATTTCTTCAAGAAAAATATCAATTTTGATAATAAGAAAAAATATTTAATAAATAAGAAAAAAAGCAAAGCCGAATCATTTCTTTTGATTTTATCATCAGAAAAAAATGTCAGATGAATAAACTTAATGTTCAAAATTTTTTATACATACTATCGTTTTTGGTGCTATTTCTTTTAAAATTTCTCCAAGAAAAATATTAATAATTCTGATAATAAGAAATAATATTTGATAAATAAATAAAAAAAGCTCACCCTTGTCCTTCGCCGTGACAGAGAATTCGTAATAAGCGTTATTGTTGTCGGCATCCAATTGTTTATTGTTGACGATTAGGCCGCTGGAATCGACGCTGAAATGATCGTCCGACACGAGATATTCGATGTCAGCATTTGCACCGGAATCGGAATCGGTTGCTTTGACTTTTAAAATACTCGTGCCCAATGGTATGTCTTCGTCAACGTTGTGGGCTTGATAATCCGGCAACTCAAACTTGGGGGCATTGTCGTTGACATCGGAAACCCGAATTGTTAGCTGCGAAAATTTAAAAAGATGATAAATACGTCGATTGACACTCAGAAGCGAAAATTCGTGAAATCGTACAAGAAATATTAATTATTTTATTCATTTGTGTAAAAACTTGGAAAACTTCAATTATCAACCGTGGTTTGGAGGAATTTCTCAAAAAAACTATGTTCAGTTTCGAAAACTCTGAAGAAAGGAACAAAAAACGAGAAACAATCGAAACATTCAACGTTTTCGTGATGAATTTGTTTCAATTTTATTTATTTTTTAATTGTGCATTTCTTTGGAAACACTTTTGCATTTGTTTTGAACCTAAAAATATTGACACTTTCGAAGCCACGAATTTTTTTTTCGAATCGTCAAAACGTACCAAAAAATCGGAAATTATTGAAAACGACATTAAAATTGAGTCAATAGAGGAAAAAAAATAGTCTTTGATCCCTTCAACATTTCAACTTCTAAAAAAACTTGTTTCTTAGCGTTTTCATAACAATTTTTTTCTTTTTTTTGGTTTTTTCTTGAACTTACTTCAACGTTCGTCGAAAATCCACCAGAATCTTCAGTAGCAGTTACGATCAAAGAATAAACGTGTGGCTGTCGAACGTCCTCAAAGTCCAATTCTTTGGCGAGTTTAACGATTCCAGAAGTTGAGCCAATGTTGAAAGTTCCTGCAGCTCCGGGTCCTTGTGCTTTGAGCGTGTAATGGATGGCGCGATCAGCAAATGATTTTGCCTTCACGGAAATGATGCTGTTGACAGATTAAAAGAAATAAATCGATTAAAGGCTTAAATATTACAATTTTCGTTCTTTTTTTGTTACTTTTTTTCAGAAAGTCTTTCGAAATGTTTTTGCCAATCTATCCCATTGCTTTAACCCCATTTTTTCCCACTTCGGAAACCCTAACGTTCTTCTAAGACTCCCTTAAAGTGTTGCCCACAGCAACACCGTCGATACAGGCGACTGTATTTTTAGTGAGTTTCTGCCGGTGATAAAAAAAAAGTGCCGTAGGTTCAGCGATCGATGTTGAGCCAGAACATGGCTACGCAGTCACCCATCGAAATACTGGCTTCGCCCAAAACAGCGAACCATTAAATCCCAAGGACTAAAATTGTAGTCTAATTTTTTCGAATTTAAATTTAATTATTTGAATTTATTATTATTCTTAATTATTCGTATTTATTAAATTTATTATTAATTAAAATTAATTGAAATTTAATTGAATTATTAAATTATTTAAATCTTAATTCGAGTTCAAAAAAATTTAATTTTAATTTTTTCTCAATTTTAATCTCAAGTTCGGAAAAATATGAACGAACCTGACTAAAAAAAATAAATTGAATATTTATTTGCAGAAATTATAATAATCCAATAAATCGTATGCCAAATTAATGAACAATGGATTTTTTCCCATGAACTGGTTTTCAATTTAATTAATTTTATGTCGGAATTTATTTTATTTTATTTCTAATCATTTTTGCACGTTGCAATGTCATTTTATAGGAATTTGTAATAAATAAGAAAGAAAAAAAAGCAGCTTTAAGTTCAACTTACTCGGAATCTTTTTTCTGATTTTCGGGTATTTCGGTGACGTATGATGTGAGATAAAATTGTGGAGCTCTTTTTCCACCTACGATTGACAATCTTTCCTCCGGGGTTGACTGATAATGTTTTTCGTCGATTCTCCCATTCTGATCTTCGGCCTTTACGTAAAGCACGTATTCCATGTCCAATTGAAAAACGTCAGCACCTCGGGTCCGTACGACCCCTGATCTTTCGTCAACTTCGAATCTTCCGCCGGCTAAAAAATAAAAATAAATAAGTGTCAACCGATGAAATTATTGCTCGGAGGCCTTGACCTACAGTCTGTCACAAAAATAACCAATTTTTAAGTTCAAGTTTCTTTATTATTTATTCGAAACAATGGAAACATTGAAATAAAAATAAAAAAAATTATCATCAGGTCAAATTCAAGAAACCAAAAATTTCGTCTAGGTCTGAATGCAGTTTTTTTAATTATTTTTTTTAAATACTTACTTCGATCTCGTACAATAAAATAATGAATATTGTGATCAGTATCCGGGTCTCTGGCCTGAAGAGTAAACACGTGAGTGTTCTGCGGTGCATTTAATTGAACAACCGCTTGCATGGGCAACGGTTTGTTAATAAAATAAGGTGGTTCGTCATTGACGTCTTTGACACTAATGATGACTCGTTGATTGTCAGTATCTAAAATATTGAAAAAATCGTTATTCCTTAAGAATAGAACGTGGTTTAAAATATTTTTGCAATGATGCTAAGTCATTGCAATTAATTATTTAATTACAAAGCGTTTGCGTTTCTAGGCACGAGCATTTTTTTTGTTTTAAACGTGAAGGGTGAAGATTTTTGACAGGCGGCCTATGAAACATTTCTCTTGCTACTTACATTGAAGCCCTTTGGAAGCCAATGATTTGGAAAAAGAGAAAATAGTGAATTAATAGAGATTTCAGGTTCTGTTAACCCAGCAATTTGTTTTTTTTTTACATTTTCCCATTAGTAGGCGTTTGAAGGACATAAAAATAATGAAGAAGAAATAAATGATGATGATTTTTTCATGTTTGATGACTTAATGAACAAAAGCGACGATTAAAACCAAAAAAAAAAATGAAAAAAATTAAGAAAATTGTCTTTTTTTTATAAACGAAGCTACGAAAGGCTGGCAAAAATAAAAATTGTACCATGATACCATTGAATAGACAGGGGTATCCGGGTGGATATCCCGTGCACCACCCTTTCGGTGGAGCACGTCCTACACCAAGGAAATTCAAATAAATCCGATTGAAATTCAATTACGATCGTTGAAAAGGAAAAGAAGAAAAAAACATACAATTGAGATTTCGTTTTTGGACGTGGACGACGTTACATCGATCCGATTCGTTCTCGTTTTTCTTATTTTATTGGTTTCAGATCACACAAACGACACGAAACTCGATTTTAAGAATGATATTTTTTGCTTTTGTTTAAATGGTGAATCAGGAAATGACAATTTGATCAAATGTTCGCCAATTATCGAATCAATCCTCCCAAATGAATGTTTTTTTTTTTTTTTTTTTTTTTTTTTTATATTAAAGCCGAGTAAAAACTGTAAGACAAGTGGATTTATGGAATTTCGTCCTCGTCATAATCTTTTGATTATAATTTGATAAAATATGAATAAAAAAAAATTTTACCTGCAGTTCCACCGGCGTTGGTGATAGTGACCCAAAAATCAATAGTTTTTTCGGGCCCAAGTTCCTCGTAGTCCCATTTACGTTTGACGGTGACGGATCCATTGGAAGCAACATTGACCCAAGGATTGTCATCCCTAATTTTGTAGGTTTCTCTTTCGGCGTCTTTTTCCAATGAGAAAGCAATTTTGTTTTCGACGTCGCCGTCGGATTCGAGAAAGGCGACTTTCATGGTTGGTCGGACGGCGCGGGTGACGCGTCTTTTTTGAATGCGATGGACCTCGGGTTCGGGTGCGGGTAGAATGATCGGTTCGGTGGTGAGAAATCGGACGATGACGCGAGCAGGTTTCTTGGATTTGCGAGTCCGAGAGCTTCGGAGATCGTGGGCTTCGACGAAAACTTCGATTTCAGTGTCTTCGGTGATGGTGGCGTCGGGTTCACCAGCGAGCAACAGTTCGCCGGTTTGAGGCACGACGATCAGGAGGTTCGTGGGGGTGATTATTTTGTAGGCGACTTTATCGCCGTCCGCATCTTTCGCGGTAACGCGTCCAATGGTTTCGAATCTTTTCCAAATCGGCACCAAGTCCCGCTCGAGGGTTTCGAGGTTTTCTGGTCGCAGCTCGAAGTTGTACTCGGCCTGTTGGAATATCGGACTGTTGTCGTTTTCGTCGAGAACTCGAACGATCCCGGTGATTTTAGCGCTGCTCAAAAAATTAGCGTCCGTTGCGTTCACCACGACTTTGTAAGTGGATTTGGTTTCTCTGTCGAGCGGACGCGACGTCACCACATTAACAGCCTGGTCTGGTCGCTCCAGGATCAAATGATAGACTCCGGAATTTCCACTCGTTTCCATCAGAGCGAAAGGCAAATCTCCCCTTTCGTCCGGCAGGATCGAGCAGTGAACAGGGTAATTGCCGAACGCGTTGAATATTGGAAATCCATTGATTTTCGTACCCGATGGCGAATTTTCAGCGACGCTACCCTCCCCCAAATTATCATGGGAAAATGTTAACATGCTTCCACGATTTATAACGTGCACGTGGAGATTATGCGTCTCCGTCCTGTTCCCCAATTCTCGCAACACTAACAAATTCACCGGCCTATTTACTAACGGCGCTATGTCCGACGTCGTCATCACCATTCCGTCGTCCAATATCGTAAAATACTTCGAAAAACCCGTCTCCAACAAACGATAAGACGATGCCTCCAACGAATCTGGACGAAATTTCATCACCTCGAAACCCGGATACACATCGTGCGGTAATACCGCCCTTTCTCCCGACGTCCTCACCACACTCGACGTCAGTGACAATAATATTATTACAGGAACAAACCATCTCAAATTCCCCCGACCATCAACCACGCTATTTTTCCGCCCCATTGTGCGCCAGGATCCTCGCGAACTATGCACTTTTACTAAAGCATGAGGAAGCTCCCGATTTCTGCAATTTTATAAACAATGTGTTCTCGTTAATTCGCTGCGATTGTTTTTACATGAAAATATACTATAAAGAGGTTTGGGTTTAGGCCTTAGGCCACTTTGGAGGCCGAAAAAAGTAGGGTTCTTGGGGATTTTTTTTCGGGGATATTACAAAATGAGTCGAGATTACAAAAACGGGATTTTATCGTAGATCTCAGTGACTGTATACAATATTTTTTTTGAAGCGATTTATTTCAAGGTGACGGCTGTGCAGCGTTTTCGCGGTGACGTCTCCGTTTTTTCAGGCTCCACGGCCGGACTAACAGCTCCCGGAATTTCTTCATCATAATGAGCCGATGAATTTTTTTCGATTATTTATAATATCTGCTATGGAAGTACGTAGGATTTTTGCGATACATTGATTTTTGGCCAAATGGCGCACTTCTAAAGTGGAAAGTGATAAATTTGCCTAAAAAATCGTCAGATAAATGTTAATAACAAAAGAACTATGCAATGTAACGAAAAAATCCTAGGTACTTCCATAGACAATGTGTTTTCAAAGATATATTCAAAATTTCAAGGCAATCGGTTGAAAATTGTCCGAGTTATGAGTCCGGCCAACTTGCAAAATGCAGTTTCAAGATAAACGCGTTTGAAGTTTTAAGTCGCTCGCTGCGGATCAGACGGCCTTGTACTAAAATTCCATAATCTTTCGGGACATCATTTCCGAGGTCCTAAGAGACCATTTAAAATGAAAAAAACGATTTTTCGAAAATTCTAGGTTGGCCTAAGGCCTTAATGAGTTAAAAAAATCGACATAATTCGGGATTTATTATTACTTTTTGATCGAAAGTATGAAATGAATTATAATTCTGTGAATGGGAACAGGTTTAATGAAAAAGAAAGAGATGTCAAGAAATAAGAAGGGCGTTAATATTTGGTGAGAAAATGGACAGTGTAGACTTGAGTATAATTCATGAGTAAGAGAATAATGAGATTGTGTACGAGAGAAGCGGGCAGGAGTATGACGTTAAGGCAGTACCGGAAACAAGACCCGTCGCTTACGAATTCACTATTGTTATTTAGTAACCCTCCGTTTCATTTGATTCCATTCTCGCATTTCAAGCTTCACGAGCAGGGAGGAGAGATATCGTAATACATAAGAGAGTGTGCAATGAGAACAAGATGGAAGAGGAGAAGAGAAAAGAGAGAGAGAGAGAAAGAGAGAGAGAGAGAGAGAGAGAAAGAGAGAAAGAGAGAGAGAGTGATGAAAGGGAGGTTAGAAGACCGGATGTGAGCTCACCCGCAGCTCGTTTAAGCTCCCTTTAGTCCTCGACGACGGCAAGAACGAAACACGAAATAAAAATAAAAGAGTTTTAATAATCGTCATAATCGGATGACGCAGTGCTACAAGTGAAAGAGACGCTCAAAAACAAAGAATAAAAAATACTCTTATTTCATTCTCGCCCCAAAAAGACGCGGTTGCATTACAAATTACAATACGAAAGTCTTTTTGTTCAAGTCGTTGAGCCAAAGAAAAAGAGAGAAAGAAAGGGTAATCCGATACTAAAATCGCACCCTTTTTTTCGAGACACTCAAGGATATTAAGTAACTCCTTCAACTATCTTGGGACTCGCTTGTAAAACGATACATTGACTTAATGCCACTATGCACTCCTCCTCTCCCAGCTTTCGTATTTAAGGAGTTTCGGTACAAGCGATGAAATGTAATCATTTTATTCAAATTTCTGCAGTACGTTCTTTGACTGATTCTGAATATGTCCTCCAACTTTCAAAACGATTGTCTACACCGTTTCCACAAAATTCTCAAATGAAAAGTCACTTTTTAACATCGAGACACGCCTACGCTGTCCCTAAACTTCAGTTGTGTGCATGAAACAATACGAAAAAATGTAAAAAAGGTTATAAAAAACTGTCAAACCACTGAAAATATCATTACAATCATTCCACCAGAAAATCAAATAATTCGTCTACATTGTTTATTAATTATTCATTTTTTTGGCAATGAAAACGACCAATTTTTCAGTAATCATGTAATTTTAATACGAAATTTTGTTGTGTGAAGTTAACGCTTTGCTTGAGAACAATAGAATTTTCCCCCTGATTCTCCCTAAAGATAAACTGAACCATTGCATTGTATGACTCGTACCAAAATTTAACTCCTTAAGACTCTTCGCACACAATGATTTTTTTTCCGCAGATCCAGGTACTTGTACAGCAAACATTTTGAAAAAAAATACTAACTCAGTATTGGTATGTGAAAAAAAGAACAAAAGTTTTATCCCGTTTCATTGTTTTACAAAAAAAATCTCCAGCTTCAAATAAAATCAATTAATTTTGTAGAGATTCTTGGCAGCGATATTATTTAAAGAAAAAAGGAATCTCTGGCTCTGCATCGTCGTTAGCAATGCTTCGAACACAATAAATTCTCGTCGACATATATCGGTAATCCGAAATTTATGAAGAAAAGAAATATAACGAAGTAAAATGTGACAGCTGCACAAGCGACAAATCGAAGTATATTGCGACACAGTGAGAAAAATCGTTGGAGTTGGCCGAAATATCGACGAGAATAAATGTAGCGAGAGTTAATAGGATTAGGTCACGGTGCGTTGCTTTGTGTACGTGGCAAAACTCGCGTTATATTTGCCCATCGAGCAATAAAGGGAGGGAGAACATGTGGCATGTGTGATCTTTTTAACCAGACATGAAAGCCCTCGCAGTCAACATAATCCCGATGTGTATATATAGAATAGTATATGCTTCGCAAACAATTAAAAGGGTGTGAATCACGCAATTTATAACCCAAGTTTTTTCCAGTTACGTCCTTTTTCGACTTTGGAACCAAAAATGGAAACCGAATTTCGTTTAAAACGCAAATATTTTGTCGAATGTGTTCAACAACATTATTTTACTAAATTAAACTCATTTTTTATCATCCTTTGTCAAACTTTGTCATAATTTAATCAAATATAAGACTGTTGAGATTTTTTCATATTTGGCCAGTATATGAAACTTTTCGCAATATTTTTTGACAGTTCGTAAAAAAAAAAAAAAAATTCTGAAATTTTTGCAAAATATGCAACTGGAATGTTTTAGAAAATTGGAGTAACGATGAATGCATTAGGGAAATGTTTGATTGCATGGAGATTTAAAAAAAAAATCGGAAAAACCTTGTATTGCTGTAACCACGAGTGCGGTAACACGAAAAAATATGTTTTTTCTCTACATTTCGTCGTCCCTTCGTTTAAAATCTTTTTGCATATTTGGCGTCGAGCCACTTCCGTTTTTACTCGGTACACGGATGGAAAAATATGTAATAATAAACATTGGTGACGCACCAACTTTTCAGATACTTTCGTACTTTCATTTCCAACATTTGGTCGAAAATAACAGAATACTTAGTCGTTTCGGTTGCCAGAGCATAACGAGTTAATGCCTTACTCGAGGGCCAATATTCCAGAGCTCTGTATTTCCGGTACTTCCGGTAAACATCGAGACAGAAAGAGAGAGAGAGAAAGAGAGAGAGTAGTTCATCGCTACACCGGAAGTTACTTCCTACGAGGGTACGAATCCACATTTCAGCCTACATCCACTTCCTACCTGTGCATTTACAAGTGTAAACGAAAATACGTACATACGATAATTCGGGAAATTCAATAATTACTACGATCTTGCATGCGATCAAATATCATGTTGTTGTGTCGGATTTACAGGCAGTTAAATTAAAAATAAAAAATACAAATACCCTCAACATTATCATTGAGTCAAATTCTTTTCTAATAACATTAAAAGAGTCATTAAAATAATGAAATGTCATAAATAACCCATACGTTGAGTCATTGATTATTGTTGTCATTAGAATTGATTTTTTTTCCTATTTTTTCAATTAGACTTTCCAATATTTTTGATAATGTCACAAATGTCATTGAACAATTTTAAGAAAAAGAAGAAAAAAATGTCAATTACTGTTTCGAAGTCTGCATAAAAAATTCTGGTTTAATTTTTCATTCTGATTTGGAAAAAAAAACAATTTTGATCGATATAAAAAATTCTAGGGTTTTATGGAAAAATGGATAAAGTCAATAAATTATTTTTCCTGAATAGATATTTAGATATTTATTTATGCATGCAAAACGATGACGATGGGTTCAAGGACAACCATGTGAAAAGATTGGCCACACAGGCACGAAGAGGGAGAAACTTGAGGGGTCGATTGATTGATAGGGATTGGTTGGGGTGAATTCGTATTTGTCGCTCGTAAAGAATCGCCATACACAAATATGCTCGATGATGAGAGAGCATGGGATCATTTGAACCGGTCGTATGACTCAATATGAGTTCTCATCGTCGCGGAAATTGTGTGTGACTCGGTCTCGTCTCCTCGTCCATATATATTACGACGAATTAATGAAATTATTAAGTACGTGCGTGTTGCAATGGGTTTTTTTTTTCATACTGACAAAGGGACTTCACAAGTTTAAGTCCACAAAGAAAAAAAAAAAGTTCAATACTACGAAATCATTTTTTAGTCATGAATTTTTAAATTTTGATAATTATTTACGGGATTTTGATAACGTTACCTCTTAATTTATTATTTTTTAGTATCTTTTTCAAAATATTTCGATCTTTCCAAGAAAAATGAATAAATTCCTCCTTGTTCTTAAAGACAAGTGTCAAATTTATAAAAAAAATAATTCCAAAAGTTTGTCCAGTTTTTGAAGAAAGTTGAAATATAAATTAAACTGTACCATTTGATTTGAAATTTTTTCCACAAAATATTGGAAAAACGAGTGCAAATGCTCAGTCATAAAAATCGGTGATTGTTTTCTTACAAAATTGTTAAAAAATCTAAACGAAAGTGGGATTACAAATTTTTTTGTGCAATTTTTATGGTTTTCGAGAACTTGCGGCAAGAATTCAGAGAAGACAAAGATCCAAAAAACGCAATTAGCTGAAGGGATCGAATTCGAATCCAAATTGAATAATTGGCACGAAAATTTGTTTTTTTATTTTCATTTTTTAACAAAAAACACATTTGACAAATTCCCACGAATAATTTCGCCTCAATTTGAAAAATGACCCTAAATGCCTCATTTATTATGTATATGTATAAAGAGTAAAGTCAAGAATAAGAAAGCTGCTTGGGAGCCTCTCGTCCAACTCGTCGACGGGGCCCAGTCACCATGAAAGAGGTTAATCAGGGGTTACGCGGCGGATTAGCCAAGCTGAGAGCTCTTCCAATGTCGCGTTAGATTAAAAAAAAAAAAGTCACAAAAAAAGTAATAAGGAAGAGTACCAGAGACGTTCAAAGCTTTTCGTTATTCTGTTCCCCGAAAAGAAAACACAATTTCGTCACATTTTATCGAGTTTTTTCGAAAGAACTATAAAAACAAAATTTCTTGATAATAAAAAATACGATCATTCGAGTAGAAGTAAAATAAACATTTTTTCCAAGCGGAACATCAGCGTATCATTTTGTTTTCTTGAATAACACGAGATGAACATTTTTTTAAACTTAGTTCAATTTTTTTAATTGCATATTCCAAACTATTCGATTCTCTCCTTTAATTCGATTACAAAATTTATTTATTGGAGCAACGATGCGGAAATCATCCCGATAACTTCATTAGAGACCAGGATAGTTGATTAATTAAGAACTTCTAAATTATCCTCCTAAAGTAATTAAATTTTGCATCAAGTATTTTTTTTTCTCTAACAAACTTTCCACAAAGTTTGTCTTTTTTTATATAAAAACAGAAAATCCTCAACTGTTTGAATACTTCGATTGAAAATCAACAACTTTTTTTCACTTTCAACTAAATTGCGATCGTTTTTATTATCATATTAATTTGTACTAAATAATTAAGATTCCTTTTTTTCTGACGAAACATTATTTACTCAGAAAATTGATAATTTTGGGACTTTGTTTTGGCCAACTTCTGATCCCTTTTTATCTTTTAAGGAACTCTCAAGTGTCGATGGTTCCAGAGAAAATTACTGATGAAATTACTAAAAAATGATGATTTTTCCAAAAAATTTCATTCTGCATCGTCCTCAATATACGCACAAGATTGACGAATAAGTCATTAGTGGCAGGTGGAGAGGAAGGTGAAGGCTAAGCATTATCTCGCCTCGTATAACACATCGTCAACAAGTCCGCGGGCGATTCTCTCGGCGGTTAGGTCAGACGCGAGATAACCGAACGATATCAGGCCACTTGTGTTCTATTAGAGTCGCAGAGAGAGAGAGAGAGAAAGAGGGAGAGAGAGAAGGAGTGAGTTTATCCCGGTTGGCTGGGCGGATGCTGCGCTTACCGGGAATCGATTGAGCAATCTCGTCGTCTCATTAATTGGCACTGAAGAATGAGATTATTTCAATAAATGCACGTGCTCATTATTTATTTTTTAATAAATAAAACCCCGCAAATTGCAAAAAAGCATATAAGGCACGTTACAGTGAAATTGCTGTCGGTTTCCAATTGTCATCAAAGTAAAACGACGCGGAAGCATTGAACGAAGAAAGGATTTCGAGCGTTGACAGGAAGAGTCTTTTCTTCCTGGTGGATTTTTCTTCTTTTTCATCAAAACGTTTTATAACCAATTCGAGCTGTGAAGCGGATGAACGGGGCTGTAAAAAAAAATGAAGAGAAAGAGAGAACGACGAAGGAGGTGGCGTCGAGGGGGGCAGGGGGTGGGAAGGGGGCGATATGCAGGTACTGTGAATTCCTCGAGCTCGTAAAATATTTGGAGCTCTTGAGTGGCGGGATAAGGACGTACTCGCTCGACGAAGACGAGAGAGCAGGCGAGCCCATCATTCGGTCTTTTGACGTAAAGGGGAGGCCGCGAAAGAACCCCCAACGACGAATAAAAAAAAGAAACGAGAGAAGACGAGATTTTTTCTCTTTTTTCGCTTCCTTTTTTGTTTTTTTTTTCTCTCTCTCTCTCTCTCTTCCTTTTTTCGAGAAGCGTGAAAGAGACGAAAATGGCGAGGGTGCCGTGTGCTGAGAAACCCCCGCGGGGCTGCGCTATACTCACCCGCTGCGAGTCGCTAAGAGGGAGAACATTGAGACGAGGGTAAAAATCCGAGGGTGAAGGCGAAACGTTAACGTGTCCTGCCCTCGTCGACAGACACACGAAATTCGTGTGGCACAGGACCTTCCATGAAAATTTCAACAATTTTCAACTCAACGCGAAAATTGGGTGTTTATTAACGAAATTTATTGCAAAGGAAACATTGTTGATGACTTTTTTTTTATTTTTCAAAAGGACTTTCATTGGAAAAGTATTTTGACTCGTTTTTGGGACTGATTTAGGATTCGTTTATGTAACGATTCCGCAACTTCACTACTCTCCGTTATGTTGCACCCCATGAGGTCGTTCGTACCCCATGGGGTCTGTGGTACCCCATGGGACACGACGTCTCATGCTATGGGCAGTTGTTCGATCAAAGAACAAAACGTACAGCATCTAAATAAATGCCCACATCTCTATTATTCTCGCTTTTCCTCCAACACCAACCTCGACTCCTACATTTATTGTTCATTATTATCACATTTATTGAGCAATATTGAAAAATATATTTCGGGGAGTCCTTCGAAGTATTTACTGCCGTTTGGAGAATTCAAGAACATTTTTATTTCTATTTTTCTCAAGTTACGACCTTTTTTATCACTTTTGACAGTTCATTCAAATTAATCTTTTGATATTAAGTTCTCTGGGTTTATTGAATGAGGTGCTTTTATTTATAAATTGAAAATTAAATTTTTTACAAAGTACAAAATATTCTGTCAGAAAAAACGGCCCAAGATGAAGCATGATTCGATGTTCTCCATTCGAAAAAAAGTGATTGCAAAACCGAACAAATAGTCTACTTCGAAAGCAGTGATTCCTTGGAAGAAATGTCTTGATGTGTTGAACTGTCTGGGTACAAGGAGGATTGGGGGAGTGCGAAAAGAAGAAACGAGTAGTATTCCTATGGGGTAGCTACTTGGGGGATGATATAGAGGGGGAAGGGGGTTGAGAAAAAGGAGGAGGAAAGTTGGTGATTGAGAGAAAAGCCAGGACGAGGCGGAAAGAGCGGAGTGTGGCAGTGGTTTGGGCTGATGCTGGGGTTGCTGGGGGTTGAGTGTGCGTACAGTCGTGACGGGATTTTCCACCCTTGCTGTGCTACCCCCACGTCAATCGATAGCAGTTCCATGCGCCCCAACGAGCCCGTCCTGCCACATATATTCCTTTTATTCGAATATCCCTCCGTGTATACCTTCAAAAATCTCTCTCTAAATATACCCACACATTTACAAAGTGTGTACACATGTTTTTAGTTCACTTGCTCTTACGATTATTACTACTTTTACTACCACTACTCGAGCACAAATATATCTTCACGTAATATTGCCTCGATCCTCGTAACACTCTTGCAAAAATGTTTCATTCAACCCCGTAATTATTGCGACGCCCCTGGTTGCGCCAAAGATTCCCCGCGAAGGTTGCCTTTGGTTACGAAAAAATCCTTTTTCTCAAACCTATCGACCCCTAAAAAGTTCCTCAAGTGCAGACATTTCACCATCTCGTTTATTCCCCTATCGAAACTGCATTCCGGGCAAGAATTTAATCTTTTTTTTACGTCAGAGCATTTGAACTTTTTTTTTTGGGAGAACCAAGTGAGATTTTACGACCGAACTTTTGTCCAATTTGGTTAGAATCTTTCAAGGCTTTTTCCACTTTGTCACAAAGATCAACGAGGTTCGATCTTGAAGATATTTTGGATCGAGAAATAGAAGTGAATTAATTAAATATCTCATAATTGATTTCTTAATTAAAAAACGAAAATATGCAGATGCCGAATCGAGTTCCTTTGAAAAAAAATGAAAAATTATAGACTGTTGTACTTTTTTTTCATTTTTTACTTCCGGTAGTCTGGGGTCCGGGTCATATTTGGGTGCGGAGGGTGCAATCTCCGTCAATGGAAAATGGAAAGCCGGTTTGGTGAAGAGTGTAAAGGGCGGGAGTGGTGAGATTGCACCTACAGATTAAAATCCATGAGTGGCTCGTACGTAAAGCGAGCACGTAGTACCAACGTTGTACGGTCCTCGTTGAAGAACAAAAGAGTCTCCTTATAATCGCGAAACTCTTTGGTACACGAGAGATGAAGGACTTTTGCATGAGTGAGGGGCGAGGTGCGGAGAGAAAGGAAGAGACTGAGAGAAACAAGAGAAAGGGACGGAGAATCGCAGCAGGGACAAGATGAGAGCCACCTAGGAAGTATTCACCACCACGTATATGGCTTTTCAGAACACACCCAAGAGCCTCAAGGACCTAGCAATAAGGCTTCCTGTCTCTCTCTTCATTTCCTCCTTTCCTCTTTCCCTCCTGCTCCCTCCCTCCCTCCTTCTCTCTCTCTCTCTCTCTTTCTCTCTCTCTCTCTCTGCTTCTTCGTCTTCTTTCTTTCTTTCTCTCTGGACCCTTTACATTTTGTACCATCGACACCATATGGCTCGGCCAAGTTCATAATGCCTCGCTGAATATGTAAACGGCCAACTCGAGGGACACTTTCTTCATTAGCAATGACGACGACCAGAGCAGACGACGTATACATATACCGTGCAGTCTAAATCGACCTCTAGCATCAGCTGAAAGCATTTTTACGCCATGAATTCTTGCTGCGGGTATCATCTAACTTCTCTATCCTCCCGTTCTTCCTCCCTGTCTTTACTTCTCTCTCTTTCTCTCTCATTTCCGCTCATTCTCAATACTATATCTGTATCAGTTTCAATTCCCCACGTCCCTTTCTCAACGCCCTCTATTTTACACTACCTCCTGATCATTGGCCCAGGTCACGCTCCACACTACATCTTCATCTTTCTCACCTTTTAACCAAAGTGCACCATCCTCTTTTCCGCAACTTAATCATTATCTGTGAACACAATAACTTTATCTATGCTTCACCATTTGTAGTTTAATCTTTCAGTCGTTCTGAGTCTTTTTAACTGCAGTTTCTTTTATCGTCGAACTTGACCAATTCGATAAAAATGAGCAGATTTTTGGTTCTACTTGGCTGGGATATTTACGAGTAAAAAATAATAATTACCGGCCGTTATTTCTCAATTGGACAATCAAAAAATATTCAAAAAATACTGAAAAAACTGTACTTTTTTGTGAAAAAAATTCGGTTTACACTCAAGTAATAGGAACGTCGGAATTTTCTTACAAATTCGATACAATGCAAAGAAATTTATTGAATTTTTTCAAAACTCTTTCCACAAGGATTTTTGTTTAAAAAAAAAGAACGGAGTAATATCGATTTTTTGAATTTCAAGCTCAGATTCTTTATCAATGACCTCACAGGCCCTCGAGTAATTAATTTCCGATCAATTGCACGTAAGGAAATATCGAGCCCTTAGGGGGTTAATCGTAACTTATTTTGCTCCGTTTTTCCGACCTTTGGATCGTTTCACGGACAATCTTTCGTGGCTGTAGGTGCAGGAATATTTCCAGGCAGCAAGTTTGCGAACAAAAAAGAGATTAAACAAGAATGTGGGCTTTTAAATATGAAGGAACATTGAATAGAAGCTGGGTTGGAATTTATACCGAAGTCGCGGCATCACGAAAGCCTCTTTCCTTCAGATTCAATAAATAATGTGACATTCTTTTCAAAACTGAAGGCACGACGAAGATCTTTCAACGTTTGAAGTACTAAATTCTTGAAAACGTCCCCCTCAATCTTTTCATATTTATTCCCAGAGGGCAATTAAAAAGAAAATTATGTAAAGTTAATAACAGCAGAACGATTCTCTTTTGAAAATGATAAAATAAACTTAGTCCAGACTAGTTTGATCAAATAGTCTCGACTTTATGATACAAACTTTGACATTGACATTTCCGTAATGAACAAAGTAAGGCAAGAAGTCGTGCGATAAAAACAAGGAGAGCACAAAGCGAATCCATGAGCAGTATTTTTCGATGTGCCTGCATGTGGGGGTTGCGGAAAAGGGAGGAAAAAAAAAACATGCCTCGAGCGAATCTTCAAAAGAAAAAGGTACAGGAATTCTCTCGACGGAATAGCTGCTCAGGATCGAGAAGACTTTGAGAAGTTCACTGTATAGATAAAAACAGTGTGAAGAAGAGAGAAAGAGCAAGTAAAAGAAAAAAAAACAAAAAAAAAACATTTAAAAAAAACAAGAACGCCAGCTCTAGATAGTTTTGCCCGAGAGTCGTTCTTGAAGACGCAACCTCGTCACTCCCAGGCGCTTGTATTCGAACAGGGTGTCTCAAAAGTTCCATTTCGTAGAGAATATATTTTCCAGGATTCTGGAAGATCAAAGTTCTCTTATGATTTTATCTTCATTTTGCTGATTATAACATTTTAATCAATCAGTGGTCCAACAAATCGATTTAAAAAAAAAGTAATTCGCGAACCCAAAAGAGTTGCAGTCACGTCTACTCAGCAGCAAGCATCAAGTTTTGTATTTCATGCTCGGTACATCGAAGAAAGAAGCTTTTAACGATCGTTTCTCACGCGTTCGATAAATTCCAAGTTTAATTGTTAAAAATTCGTACGAATCTTCTTAACAATCATACTCAACTGCGGGTTAAATTTGAGGAAGTTTGACCGTTTAGAAATCGAGTTACCAGTTGAAAAATATCGTCGTTTTTTCGTAACTTCCCATAAGACCTCGTGTTAAAGTTGCGATTTTAAAAACTGAATATCTCGATTACCAGACGGTGAGACCTTCTCGAATTTTTTTCAGATGATAATACGACGCTCAAGAAGATTCACGCAAAATTTCAAAAAATTATCTTGGGAAAATTGTATTCGATCATTTTGCCGTATTATTTTTTATTTTCATTATTTATTATTCATTTATTTTGATTATTTTATTATGATTATGGCGATAAAACGTCGTTAATGACTTTTTTACTGAGAATTCTGCTTCCTGAACACCCAGTAACTGTTGGTAACCATTTTACGGACACTCTGTACAGAGGTTGTAGATAGTGAAATTGAGAGAAGGATGAGGGAGATGTCTTTCGGCTAAATTCTCTGTGTATATATACAACGACGAGTACCAAGTCGACGTGAACTCCTCGGCAACGCCAAATAACTTTGGCTTGTAAGAAAAATGTCTTTTACCCATAAGCTAGAGAAAGATAGAGAGAATGAGTAAGGAGAAACTTTTGGACAGTGAAAAAACATGGCGTAATCCGTTCACTAAGAATTCCAAGCAATGTAGAAAGAGAGACGTAACAAACCCAAAGAATTCTTGTCAACGCTGAGACTTCCACGATCATCCTTCAACTGTAACCTCTCAAAGGCCCGACAAAACTATTCGTCACAAGAAATAGTCGAACAACCATCACTTGATTGCTTATCTATGTCTTTGGACGAAGACAAACAAAGAGCAAAAGATATATTTGTAACCCAAGAATTCTATTGACGTTTGACAGTTCCAATTCGATCCAAAAGTCATTGTTTGATGCATTTTCATTTTTTATTCGCCGATAAGAATTTATTTTTGCTGCTAATATTCAATAAAAATCTACCATGGGCTGAATTATGTCGACAACCATTAATTATTTATTTAACGATGCTATAATTGATGAAAATTTCTTAATAAAATGTACAAATATTTGTAATTTATATTTTATTGAATAAAAATGAGAATAAAAATCGATAGTGATGGAAAATTGAGTATAAAACGTTTTTTAGAGAATCGACAAAACCCAACAATGCTTTATTCCATTGCCATGAGTCAGGCAGAAATCATAATGTGATTCTTTCGTTTTTTTTTTTCTATAAAACCTAATAAAAATGCCCACCGAGCCCGGCTGTCAGTTTTTCCCCATCATTTCCCCCAAAAGATATTTCTCTGATCATTAGATTCCCATTGCAGCCCTCGAACCGTAAGTTTTCACCGTTTATTTTGTTCAACGGTAGGAAAAAAGGAAGAAAAGAAAAAGAAAACATTTTGGAAGTCGTCGGGTAGTGTCAATAAATTTTACTCGATAAAAACCCCATCAAGTTATTTTTACGTTCTTTATTCACAAAACCCAATAAGCTTAGAAACTTTTACCTCATTAAGACCAATTGTGTTCTCCATCAAATTTATTTCTCTGACACTGAATACATGGTATTTTCTATTTTTATCAAATTTTCAGACTTTTTGATTCGTTATTGCTCGAAGAATGGAAGATTCAAGATATGAGGGAACTTATTCGCATGAAAACTTCTCCAAAAGCCTGAATTCTGCGGCAAGAGAATCGATCTGTTCCGCCACCAGCACCACAGCTTCTTCCCTCGCGTGTATCTTCTCTCTCTCTCTCTCTCTTTCTCTCTCTCTCTCTCTCTCTCTCTCTCTCTCTCTCTACGCAGCATCACTCCTCTTCATATATATATACAAGCAATTCTATTTCTCTCTCCTTATCGTTACTGACGTCTCTCTTCGTTTCCCTCTCCCTTCCTCTCTCTCTCTCTCTCTTTCTTTCTCTCTCTCTCTCTCTCTCTCTCTCTCTCTCTCTTTCTCTCTTTTTATCTCTCCCTCTGTTCTTCCTGGTAGACTGACGAAGAGAGGACCCTGCAAATGTTAAAGACCCTGGCTCGAGACTGTGCTCAACTCACTTCCCCTTCGTGGAAAATACGATGTCTGGCTGCGAAGTCGTCTCTAGGCAGCACAGTAGCCGCATCTAAAGAGAGAAAGCGAGATGCAAAGAGTACGCAGAGCCAACAGACCAGAATCCGCATCACAAACTTGGAACCCGGACACGTGCACGCCACCCGTGTCCGTTCTATTACCCTCATCCACCCTTCTTGCCCTTTTCCCTCGAACTCTCGCCCCAACCGAACCCCGACGCTTGTGTTTAGCGAACGTTTACTTCGTACACATACGAGGCATTATTGGAAAAAAAAAAAACGTAACCATAAATCAATAGAACCGCTGTCTCTATGCGTGTGTTTTCATGACAAAGGTCATTCTTTCATTCTTCGTACCAGATTTTACCTACAAATGAAGATGTTCACCATTTTTATTCAACATCATGATCGACCTCGAGTTCCTAAACATCGATTCTTTGGAGAACAAAACAAACAACGACAAAAATCATTTTGACGTAATTGAAATCAATGACAATCAATTTTTTTCTGAAATCTACAGATCAATGAATTCAAATATATTTCAAATTTCTCTTAATTTTGAGGAGAAATTCGTCCGTTCTTCTTATTCACAATTTTCAATCAATGGATTGATTATTAAGCAAAACGTGCATGCAAAAAATCTAATTTCAAAATCCTCATCAAACGTCTGTACATATTCGACAGACCGTTGATCCAACCAATCTGCCATAGACAGTTGCACGCATCGTGGTGTTTCATGTCGAATTTCAATCACATACGAATCAACGTGCGGATTCGGATTGACATTCATTCGCGTTCGATATTTCATGTTTCGTGTTTTTTCTGCGTGCAATGATGTTTTTTTTTTTTTTTTTGCATTCTTTTTATCATACCAATGGTCACGTGCTGACTGTGTCGAATTGTGAGGGAATCAAAAACGAATTTCAACACTATCAAACAACGTTGATAGAGTCAAGAGAGAGAGAGAGAGAGGAAGAGAGAGAGAGAGAGAGCGAGTTAGACAGAGAAACTAGAAAAGGAGAAGGGATAACAAAGTATTCACTTGCTCGTACAAAAGCCTCACGCGCTATTATGCAATCCTATGTTTATGCGTAGACAGAAACAAACCCAAACATACAAATGTGAGGCATTTCTCGTCATTGATGGGCGCAGCCGTGACCCCGAACGCTTTGATTGTCCTGATTGTTTCTTGTCAAACATAACCTCATCATTGAAGTATCGACAGAATATTTAAGATTTTATCTCTTTGAGGCCCTTCCTGACCTACAATTTTCTTCGAAATGCCAATCATTGCAACTTTGGAAAGATTCGAACGACCGTGAAGCTTCAACGAGTAGGAATATCGACAAATGTTGATGGATATCGATTTTTGTAGAAAAGAATGCATGCGCAGGTGTGGCTTTAGCGGTTCTTCGAGTTAAGCAGCTTCGAGCGAGATCTGTACTTGGTTGGGTGACCGCTTTTTAGCCACGCACCGATTTATAAATCGATCGTTGAAGGTGGAAGACTTTTTTATAGTTTTCGATGGTCCCATCAAATGAAACCCAGTAAAAATTTCAGTCACCGGTATCGATCGGATTTTCAACAGTTTGTCGTGGCTCCCGAGGAGAAGCTGTTCAGTAATTCATTAAAAGTGACTATAGGCAACCCTCATGGAGCAAGGGGGCGTCTCAGAGGAACAAGAATAGAAACAGGACTTTAGGGAAGTTGGAGAAAAAGTGGGATCGTAGGGACTTAAACAGAAATAATGAATTTAATCAAATTTGTTTAAATTTTCGAATTATCTATCGATTTTTGCATTTTGACGCACACTTTCATGAAATTAATGAATAAAATGATAATGATGGTGATAAAAATGATAAACTGTATCCCTAAAACTTGCCGAATAATCTGTAAAAAAACGTCGGTCGTTATTTATGTCTCATAGATTCGTTAAAAATGACTATTATGAAATTTAAATCGTGAAATAAGCAGTCAAAATTCTTGATTTTCATTTATCGAGTCTGTCATTTGTTCCTCCATCATAAAAAATAAGAAGAAAAAAATCCTTGTAAAATTTTCGGAGTTATTTCGTGAAATATGAACAATTCTACTGCTTCTCATAAAAAGGGTGTAAAATTATTAGGAGTGTTAGAATAATTTCGTAATAGCTTCCCATCTTTAAATATTCAATTTTAATCCTATACAAAAACGCTTCGGCAAGAGCCTTAACTCCAGAATCCTCAACTGAACACTTTGTCTAATTAGACAAATTTTAAAGTCAAGTGTTAAGTGAGGCCTCTTATTGCTAGTGGAATATAATCCCTGGCTTTTGCACATTATTCATGATAAACTTATCTTCATCATCCTATTCGATCTACGTCATAAATAGAGAAACTTATTTCACAGAATAAAAATAATTGTTTTGTAGGCACGAAAGAACTGACAGAAGTACAGAAAATCTTGAATTTTTTCATCAGCTTTATTCAAAGTTGACTAAATCGAATCCAAACAATCCCCAAACAAACCCAAACAAATTTCGGATCCAGAATTAAAATTAATTTAGCCCAGAATTATCCAGAATCCAGAGAAATCCAGAATTAAAAAGAAAAAAAAAAGAAAATGTCAATGCACATCGATCATGTTCTGAAATTGAAAAAAAAAAGAAATTCTCAAGTTTCTTAGATACTCCAGTCAATCCTGGTCAACCCTATACATATACACATTGTATACATCGATGCCAACGAACCTCGTCGCGTCTAGAGTTTCAATTATTCCAGTGAGCGAAAATCGATTTCACGACTACTCGAACCTACGATAGAATTCCTACTCTCCTGCATTCTGTCTTTCTCATTTATCGTTCTCTCTCTCTCTCTCTCTCTCTCTCTCTTTCTCTCTCTCTCTCTTTGCTCGCTTGCCCATTTATTCATCTCTATGTTCTTTCTCTCGTCCTTACTTAATATATCTTTGTTTCACGATTTGTGTGCATACTACACGACATAATACGTCGTGCCAAGTGCCAGGCCGGCTAATGCATCGATGCATAAGTAACCAGCAGCACGTACAGCTAAACGATTTTTTTTTCTTCTTTATTTGGAAGGACGTAGTATTGATTCGACTTAAATTTATCCCCAAGCTTCCATCTTTATTTCCGTCTGTCTGTCTCTCTTCATTCACCTCCTCCCTCCCTCCCTCCCTCCCCTCGCCGCCGCCTTCTTCCCTCCCTCGAGTATAAACTATAGTATTGACGCGAAAAGGTCGAGAGTACACGACCCCGCGCGATCTCTCTGAAACGTGAAATACCTCCAAACCTTCGTACCTTTTTCGACACCCCTCTGCGAACTCATATCAAATTTCATATGGATGTGGTTTTTACGATAAAACAACAACAAAAACATCGCAATATCGTCACACCTCCGTTACTTGAAAGCTTTTTTCTTTTGGGGATTTGATACAGAAAAAAAAACCAGGTTTCGAAACCCAAAGGCACCTTTATCTGGGACAGCATTCTCTTTTTTTTCAATCCATATTTTTGGACTTGTCGATATTTCGAACATCGCAGGTCACGATTTGAAAATATCCAGAATCAGTTTATTTCATCGAGAGAAATTTGAGTATTTTTTAATCTTTTGAATTGACGTTTCCGAGTGATTTTTTTTTTTTGCAATAATACGTCATGGCTCGACCTTTTTTTATGCAATTCTGTACATTTATAAAAAAAGATTTTTAGCTAATTTGTACGTCATTGAAGTAATTTGCTGATGAGCGAAGCTTTTGGTTCATATTCGATACAAAAATAAAGTATCAAAACGATGGAGGAATCATAAAATTAATTTTTTTTTAAGATTCGGTATTGAAAAATGTTTCTGAACATGTTTAAATGACTTTTTTTTGAAAAAATCGTGCTTAGCTCTCTTTTTTGAAACTTTTTTTGGAGCTCAAATGGGTCTGATGAACAAATTGAAAGCAGTGAGCGTACAATTTGCAATGAATTTGGTGATGCAATAAAATTAGAGACTAGGAGTCCTTATTGGGCGGTTTGTTGGAATCTGATTTCTTAGAGGTTAAGAAAAGAATGCTTGACAATGTGTTCATCGAAGTAAGAATTAATCGGAAGGAGTTTTGATTGCGTGGAGTTTGGGGGTGGCTTCGGTAAGATCATGGGGAGGAGAAGGTTTTTTGTCGAATTTTTTGTTCTCCTTTGGCATAGCCAGGAAAGAGAGAAGAAAGCAGCTCACCTAAGCCACAACGAGAGTTCGAGCAAAATCAATAAGAGCAAAGTTCACTTCAGTGCCACTTTCCGAGCCCGTTGTCCGAGATCTTTCCGCGAAGTCTCGACTACGCTTCACGATCGAATATGCCGCCGCCACATAGCAATTCACTCTCGAGCCCTTACCCCTTTGACCTCCTTTTACTTTTGGGAAAAACAATCGAAGCTAAAAATTATTCTCTCTGCCTTTTTTCCCGATCAATAAAATAAAAAGTCCTTATCGAGACGACCATGTCACGTGATACTTCTCTCTGTATATATCACTTGACCCTATGACCCTGTGATTCTTAGTCAGATTATTCGAATCATTATGACGTTGAAACTCAGAACATGATCGATGCCTGATTAATTATTCAAAAAAACTGATAAAATATACATTGAAATAAGGGAATAGAAAATGGAGGATTCTACGTTGATTTCGAGGCAACAATTATCTCCAAAAGTTGTGTAAATCGAAAAAAAAAGGAATTTCAAATGAAATTCTTTTGCTACTAACCCCAACGACTGTTTTGATTCGACAAAAATTTTAGTCGTGAAACAATGTTTAACCTCAGTCTTGGGTTATTTATCAAAATTGTCGTATTTCCAACGGAATTATTTCGTCAAATTGATAGAATTTTACAAAAATTTACTCAAACGTAAAACCCGAAGCTTTTTATGTCCCAGACAGAGCAGAGTTTACATTTTTTTGGATAAACAGCTCAATAACTGGGCAATCGAACAATTTTTTATAGACGTTAGTGATTTCCAGAGATTTATTGTCAACTTTACGTGAGAAAAAACCTTCTATTGGCAGATAATTCTTGGTTTATATTTCAACGCTACAAATACACGTGTCACCCCCCCCCCCCCCCTTCCAGGGGCCCCAGAGGACGCGTCTACTCCATCGAATTAATTGAGTCTTTATTGTCAGATTCTATTTCTTTTTTTTGATCGAAGCTCAAATTTCAACCGAAAGATTCCACCTCGGAGTTTTCTTATGTTTGACCAATAATTCAACAATTATGTTGAAAAATCGCGAATTTGTGGTCGACAGCCACTCCTGAAACGTATTTCAGTTTCTCAAAGATAAGAAAAACTATACGGAGTTCTAAAAAAAGATCTGAATACGGAGGAATTAACATAATTAACGAAAATCGATGGACCGAGGATTATAAATGGAGGTTCATGTGATTAACAATTGACTATTTTTGATGAAATAGTTCGAGGCTCTTGGATTTTTGAAAAAAGTCGATATTTATCTTATCAGTCGAACCGTAACTGCGTAATTCGATATATATCGATCTTGCCTCGAACTCGACATCCGGACTGACGTACTTCCTCTCGATCTTTTCCTCTCTCTCTCCCTCCCACCCTCCTTTTCCTCTTTTTTTACTCTCTCTCTCTCTCTCTCTCTCTCTCTCTCTCTCTCTTTCTCTCTCTTTTACATCCGATATGGGCAAAAGGTGAGCTGCGGGAGGCGCGGTCGAGAAACAGCCTAGTCGGGCACACGACACGCATATACACATGTATATTGCTATATAGACAGATACGAAAGTAGGTATAATACACGGCGCACCTGCCCGTTTCGCCTGCTGGCGTATATAACCAGTCGCGTCCGCTTTTCGCCCCCGGGGGAGTGTGCGTGAGTTCGTGTGGGTGGCAGTAAGAGAAAGAGAAAAAGAGGAAAAGAGAGAGAGAGAGAGAGAGAGAAAGAGAGAGAGAGAGAGAGAAAGAGAGAGAGAGAGAGAGAGAAAGATACGGGGGTGAAACGCCGGGCGTCGTCGCACAGGACAAACTCGCGCGCGCACGCCTTTCGACGAGGGCTAACTGTCACCGCGAAACCCCACGAGGAATCAACCCCGCGAACCCTATTGTACATCCACAATACACTCTTACGATCTATAACACATTCATACTCGTACATTCACTCGAGACTTTATTCTCCAATGTTATTTTCATCGTTTAATTCCCTTTTTTCACGATCAATTAAAAAATGGATGTATTTTGTAAAATGTATTTATTTCGTCGTCGATTTATGTTTTAAAAGTTTTAATCAATGTCAGGAAAATAAAAAAACTTTTTGTTCAAAACGTAAATCGAAACAAATGTCACTTCGACGTTTGAAAATCATGAAAACGTGATTTTTTAGTCGTGGATTCATTATAGAAATTTAATTAGCCTACACGATTCCGTCATCGATGATTAAATTCATTTGCGAATAAGAAATCGAAAAATTGAACCTGCCATTTGAGAAATTATGAGTTTCGCAACGTCCTGCATTCGAAATGTTTATTAGACCAAAATTTTTTAACTTTTTGCCACAAATAATGAATTTGACACTTAATGTCAACAGGAAGAGTCAATCAGTTTTATTGTCTCTGGAGAAGTTTGTCAAAATTGGGTTAAATTGTTGATCGGTTTGTGGATTTACGAAAAAAAGGTCAAATGCTGCCGAATATTTGAGCTTTTGATGACGTTATTTGAAAAAATTGCGATCATTTTATAAATTATGGAGTTTTTCCACTAATCAACGAGAATAATGTGTATTTTTTTGTCTGTTGATGTAATATCCGCGCGCGGGCATTGCGCCGAGTAACGAATGCGCACGTCTCGTGGGATACGTTAAAATTCGCGAGACGAAATTCCCGAAATAGCCGCATCGGAACGTCTTAATGTTGGAGAATTTATACGCTTATGGGAGGAACGAGAGGGAAATTTTAAGGTGGACGCAGAGAGAATGTAGATGGAATAGTGAAAAAAAAGGGAATGGTAAGAAAACTAGGGGTTGAGGGGGCGGGGGAGGGGGTCGAAACATCTGGAGGTCATAGTGGGACGTGGAGGTCAAGATTTTGAGTGGTTCTTGCTAGCTCGTGACGTTTCTGCGTTGCGTGCACGCTGCGCGAAAAAAGATGCTTGGAAATATGATGGAAAAGAGAAGGAGCGATGAAAAAACGAGGGTTTATTCGCGAGATAAGAAAAAATAATAATAATAATAATAATAATAGAGAAAGATAAGGGTTAAAAAAATTTATGTTCTTATCCCCGGGTTCTCGTCTACGAGGCACAAAAAAAAATAGAAAAAATGGTCCAGCGGGTGTGTGGGTGTCGATAAGGGATGATGGGGTGAGTTTACCGAAACTATGAGGATGAGAGTTATCTCGTGGGCGGCTCGTATGGTCGAGCGTTGAGATAAGGTATAAAGAGTCAACGTACCTTCGTAGCCGGCAAGCTTCGGCGACGTAATAGCCCGAGAGTTAGGATCCGTCAGTTTGTCCGGGTGGATGTTTAAGGTCGTAGGTTAAAATATCCTTTTATCCAAAATAATCCAGTAAGAATATGAAGCCCGTCCGGAGGGTTCACTTGGAATAAATCCTAAAAATCCCGAGGTCCTTAATCTCCAAGTCGATCAAAAGATTATTCCGGCTGCATTGAAAAACATCGAAGAACAATATTCGTGGATAAAAAACGGAAAAAGAACGTCCGCACCCGTAACACTAGTGAAAAAGCGATGCGCACAAAAAAGAAACACACTGGCCGGATGGTTGAAGTGGGTAGAATGTAAAAAAGGTGAATTAATGGTCCGGGGGTGGGTTTGAGGAGGTGGTTGTTTTGGGATAATCGGTTTATTTTGTCGCGGCGATTTTTCCTCGCGGTTTCTCTCTCTCGTGGGCTCTCGTAATATAGTGCGGTCGATATGCGGAAGGGGTGTTTGTCGTCCTCGTCCACGTCTTCGTCGTGGTTGTCGTCGTAGTCTCGTGTGCGCCAAGATATTGCCAGCGAGAAAGAGAGGGAAAGACTTACTGACTGTGAGAGAGAGAGAGAGAGAGAGGGGGAGCGAGAGCGCGAGAGAGAGACGGACGACCGGGGAACGTGTGAGAGGGATGGAAACAGAGTTCGGCGTTTGTACGCGAGTAAACGCTCTTTGGAGCGAGCAGCAACTACGGACTCGAGTTGTCGCGACTGTGGGGCGAGGACCACTACCTAAACGAGCCTCCCGGATCGTTGGATAAAACTCCGACGAGGCTCTTCCATCTGGCGTACCAACTCCCCTCCAACTATACGTTCCTCCTCGTATATATATACATTCACGTATACTCCGCTTCCCTCCCTCTCTCTTTTTCTACTACTACTACTTGTTCCCCCTCTTCCATCCAATCTACACACACTCGTGCCCCTACTTTTCACCCTCCCATACACCAACCAACCACCCACCCTGCGCGAACAACCCCTACTCACGTTTCCACAGCACAGTTTCCCTGTGGCGCCATCCTCGACCTTCCTGCGCCAGCGCCAAAGCCCCACATGCAATTTTACCTCAACATATCCACGCATGTTCATGATCATCGGTAAATACATATTTTTTTATATTCATATATCATATTTATTCGTATTATAAGGAAAGACAATTAAAGATTATTCTGCCTGCTTCCCCAATTCCTCGTCGTACCCATCGCCACTCATTTGACTCCCCATTTACCTGTGCTCTACTCAAATTTATTCAAATTTTCTATTTCATCATATTATCCCGTTTTTCTGGGTCACTTTCTAGGCGGTTTCATCCAAATAGGATTCGATCGATGTTTATTAACTTGTTGATAGTGTGTTAGATTCGTTTGGTCAAAGACTTAAATGACAGACTAGTTAATGAGTCTATATTTATTTGAAATTTAACAGAAATCCAAATTTTGTGATTTTATTTGATTTATAGTTCATTTGATTCAATCAAAATGATTAAATAATGCACAGACTTTGTAATTCTCAGCCAACAAAACACTTTAATATTTGTTTTTGACTAATTAAACAAATAGTTTACCCTTGCAGCTAAATTACACTTTTAAATGTTTGCTTGTCAATTTGTTCTGCTGCCAGATTTTTGTGGCCCTATATTGACCTTCATTTTATACAAAATTGTTAAATTTTTCCAGTGCTTTTTTAATGTACATAATTATAGTTTTTGAGAATAACGCATGCGTCGACACCCCCGTACACGGAACCGCGAAGCATCCACGATTCACGCGCCCCCTATCGATGCCCGCCCTCTCGTTTCCTCTCTCTCTCTCCCTCTCTTTCGCTTCATCTTTCATGTGTTTTGCATATGCAAATATACATATATGTCGACATTTATATGTATATATATTTACGTATATGTTTGAGCACATATATCTGTGAAAGGTTCTTTCGAGTTTGCGTATATACTCCTCGTGTACATTCACGTGCTAAGCTCACCCTGCATTTTATAGTATACGCTACATCACGAGGATGCTGAGGCTGCATTTGCGGTCTCGGTGTTATATCCTCTCGTCACGCATGGATCTCGCATAGCGCATTCATAGCTTAACCGTTAAATAAGACAAGATATATTTTTTCAGAATAACTCACCGCGTTGCTAACCATCAAAAAAAATTTCATATCGTTTTACATCTCGTAAGACATTGTTAAATCGGGATTTTTATTTTTATTTACTTTTTTTATTATTCGGAAACAATGTTTTTTGACGTTTTATCTAATTTATTCACGAACTAATGCAGTCGAACTTTACGTCTCGTTTTTTACGTTTTTAGAATGTTTTACGTCTCGTAAGTCATCGTTGAATCGGGATTTTTATTTTTCTATTTTTTATTATTCGCAGAAATAATGTTTTTTGACGTTTTATCAAATTTGTTCTTGAGTAAATGCAGTCAAACTTTACGTCTCGTTTGTTTACGTTTTTAGAATGTTTTGCAGCTCGTAAGACATTGTTGAATCGGGATTTTTATTTTTTATTATTTTTTTATTATTCAGAAATAATGTTTTTTGACGTTTTATCGAATTTATTCTTGAATAAATGCAGTGAATTTTTACGTAATCTTGAATATTTTCTATTTTAAGGACTATTTTCAGGATTTCATGTTTTAAGGCTTTTTTAAATATTTTTTTTTACTATAAAGTTTGTTTTCATAGTCATCAAAGTTAGATCCTGAGCCATTAGCTTTCCGATGAATTTTTGATGCTTCATCGGTCGAGTCATTAGCAGACAAATTTCGTAGCAAAATCCACAGCTCAATTCTATCCAATTAATGGATAACGGTTATGGGCTGAGATGAGATTAATTCCCATCAACATATTCATCGTGGCCTGGTTTCCGGGAGTCCAATTTCGGTGATTGCATTCCCAGTGAATTTTTAAAAGAATTTCGAAGTTTAAGAAGATAACTGATTCGACGATACGATACGAAATGGAATCTTAGCAAACGAAAAATTTTGCCAGGGCCGCGGATACTCAGGAGCAAAGACATTCTTTTGATCGGATGAAGATAACTGCCCACATTTTCTCGCCAATCAATGTACCTAACGTTTATCTCGTTGCACACGTTGCGGAAAAAGGGTGGTTAGCAGCATCACAGAAAAAAAACGAAAACGATGAGAGAAATAAAGAGAAAGAGAGAAAGAAAGAGAGAGAGAGAGAAATCGTGAGAGAGAAAGAGAGAGAGACGAGAGATCTCAGTCGATGGAGAAGGCTCGCGCCCGCGCGCGTGTCTGGGGGGGTTATTGCCGTCTTGGCCCAGAGCCCGAGCCGGGGGCTTCGCACGAGCCTCCACGCCCCAATACACACACAATCTTCTCAATATATACACATATGTATAAAATATACACAGAGGAACAAAAAATCCTTGCGATGTATATTTTGCTGTGTATACTCCGAGAAAAGAAATAAAGAAAAGACGAAAAGGGCTCAGACTGTCTAAGGGTTAAGCACCGAACATTTGCCTTGCCAGCTTTTCATCCCACGTCAAACTTTCGAAGCACAACTCTCGCGATACAGACAACAAGCTTACTTTTATTTCGCATACAGAAAGCGTTAAAAAAACGCCAACCAAATCGACAAGTTATTCAAAAAATAAAAATAAACGAGCCTATTAGATCTGAACAACAATAAAATTTTGCGAACAAATAGCCTGAGTCCAGAAAATGTTGGTAAATAATAAAAAAACATGATGCGTCCGTCATTTTTATACCGTTTTTTTATTCACGTATTCAGAAAGACGTAAAAAATGGCGCTTAAATTTCGATGCAGTCAAATGGAACGTAAAATAAGGAATTTATGTTTTTTTTTCTGACGTTTAATGCACTCTTTGATCGTTTCTCGTAGAAATTGTACTAAAATTTTGATCATTCGACGGAAATGGTTCATTAAAATGTGGATATTTGAGTCGATAGTTTTTTTGAAATTGGGCTAAAATTCAATCCGATAATAGTTATTTTTTTAAGTAAAAATAAAATAAGTAAAAAATAACTGACGTTGCTATTAGATTTTGGAGCCCGGATTCATTTCTCATATGAATCGAGAGTCGAGAATCCAAATAAATCGAGATCTTCGATAAAAATTAACCTCAAGTGTTATGAATTGTGAGGAATATTCACATTTTTTAGTACGATCGAGTCCAATTTGCCACGATTGTGGTAAATGGTTAATTAAAAGAAGAAAAAAAACTGAAGAATGAGATCCTCGATTACCTGAAAGTCATAAAAAAGTGACGTTGGGTTTACAAATCGCATTGATCTCATTCTTTATCGGAAATACAAACTTTCGTGGTGACTCTCAATCTAGAAAGTAAAGTTCCAATTTTCGATTTTCAATCGGTAGCAAAACTGTGATCATTGAAATTCGATTTAATTTTCTTCAAGAGGCGACATTCGTAATCAAATAATTAAAAACCCTTGAACGAGGAGTCAATGAATGTTGATAAAATTTTGTGAACCAGTGCAAAGAATAATTTTTCATTAGTTTCAGGATTAAAAATTAATCCCAGAAAGTCGGATTCGTCAGGATGACGATCGCACTTTCTCGCGAGTTAATAAATGAAACGGAGCTCATTACTTCGTGGCGGATAAACGTTTCAACGTTTTGACAGTAGGTTTTTGAATTATTATCAATAATTTAATGGCACAAGAATGGAACCCGAAGCGGCGCAGGATTGACTGGGGCCTGATGAAGAAAAGTGAATGCCGCATCGCTATGAAGATGATGGTTCGTAACATAAATATTGTTATTGAGCAGCAATACTTCGTGTCATGAGATACTTGACGAGCCAAAGCACGTATCGAGAGCTGAAATATCGTAAATGTACGTGTTCGAAATGCGTATTTTAAAGTCGCAAAAGCTTGTGCCAGTCGACGTAGTACTTTTAGCAATACAACACGTGTTACACCGGTGCATTTAGCGTTTTGAGTTTGCTGGCTTATTTATAAACCGAAGTATTCAGGGTGTCCGCTGAGGGGTGTCGAGGGACTTAATAAATTGGTCAAATTCAGTGGAGCCTTAAACATTTCGAAAAACGATACATAAAAATTAATTTTCTTATGAAAATATTTTTTTATTTCATCTTTTTAACGATTATCGAAATATTTCTTGATTTGATCGAGCGATCGAAACAAAAAAAAAGTTTCAACGCATCTGAGAAAATGTCAAAAATGAAGTCTACTTTTTTTTTATTCCAATGGGCCGAACGGAATGGAAAATAATCATTTTCCAAATTTCCAACTTTTAGCGACTGATCCCAATCCGCAATATTCAAATATAAAAATTTTGTACACGTTCATAAAAAAAGGGTAAAAATAAAAGTCAACGAATGTTGACAATTTTCAATATTCGTCCCAAAAAAAATTAACATTTGTCCAGTTCCTGATCCACTTACTTTCTTTTTCACATTATTTTTACTTTTTTTTTACTTTGACGTTTCTTCGTTAACAAAAAATACTCCAACAGCTGTTGGGAAATAAACCGAAACCAATGTCTGTGCAAATGTTCAACAATTTTTATCGAAAACATATGGTCAAAAAAATATATATCTCGATAATTAAAATGAAGCCTTATTGAGTGTAGATTTTTGAACCTTCTGTCAAACCTACCACCTCTACGATTTGGACACCCTGTGTGTTTGTATTTTTATATCTATATATGTATAAACGAAAGAGGCCACGCGGAAGCTTTACGCCTGACTCGACTTTCCTCATCCACCTGCCATTTCATATCCGTTCCGTATTACACATCCGGACGCGTGCGAAACCGCTCACCCCGTTTTAGTAACAACCAGACTTTTTCACCTCTCACGATGCGAATAATAATAATAATAATAATAATAATAATAATAATAATAATAATAATATCAGCAATTATGCTAGAATTAATAATATGCTTAACAGTCTGCACTGTTGAATCACATGTAAAATAAGTGTTTAATTGTCTTCCTCTTTTTTCTGTCCATTCTGATGTTTTCAAAGCTTTTTACTGCCTTCTTCTACGTTATTTTATTGTTTTTTTTTTTCATAAAAAAGTTCAAAAATTCGATGCTACTAAAATTGCCATAGGGACGAAGTACATTTCATTTCAATAAATATTAAAAACTTTCAGTGTTCGTCGTACGAGGGAGGAATGATTTTAAAAAAAACAGTTTGACAAGTAATTTAATTCAGTGTGTCAATCAATTGGGGGAAGTATTGAATTCAGGATTTTATTCGAAAGGCTCCGGTCATTTCGTCGCGAGTTTTCGAAACGGAAAATTATCTGGACGCACCGTTCGAACGATCGGAAAAAAACATTTTCAGCCCACGCAGAAATAAGTTTAAGGTGGGCTGAAACTCTTTTTTATTCGAATAGAAAAAAACAGTGTGAAAATATTGACCTTCAAAATGTCTATCGCACTGATGACGGCTCGGTCGGTATGACTTGTTCTTTCGCTCGGAAAGTGTATCTTGGGATCAATGTGTTGGTTAATGAGATCTAGAGAATCTGCAAATCGTATAATTACTCCAACTGAATGGTTTGTTGGATATTGAGTTGGTTTGGATTTTGAAAAAATCATATTGCGATGCAATTACGAAGTGAATTTCGATATAAATTCAAAACGACTGAAGAACGCTGATTTACCGACGGTCGGTAACGTGAAAAATATTTTTGGTTTACAAATAAATATGATTTTTAATTTTTGACATCTTGTGACAAAAATTCAAGGTTAAAAATTCGTACCATTTCGATTCCTCGTAACAAATGAGAAATGAAAACTTCACAGTGACTCTAAAAAATATAGAAAATGAAGAAAAAAAAGTGAAGAAATTCGACCCCTCACTTACGTACTGTAAACATTTCTTCTTTCGGTTTTTCTTCGACCATGTGGTTCGGAGCAAACATTTGTTTTCTAGCCCCTCCGTAAAACACGAAAATTTATTATTTTCATAGACCAAAACAGCAAAGACTTCATGGAAAACGTGGTGAAATAACAATTGTTTATTTAATGAAATAAAATTCGTTCACGAGGAAAGTCAAGTTTTTTCTTCGTAATTATTTGAATATGCGCTCACCCTTCCCTCTCGTTCTCTCTCTCTCTCTCTCTCTCTCTCTCTCTCTCTCTCTCTCTCTCT